>JNEY01000171.1:32600-86083 GCA_020875895.1 Aphelenchus avenae | reverse complement strand
GGGGGGGGGGGATTTATTAGAGAAAATACGGTATTTGCGAGAAGGAGGTCAGTTGAATAAAGACGGGAAGAGACAGACATTGCTTGCTTTCCCACTTCCACCTTCTTACATTTACACTGCATTACATAACCTGGCAAGACCTGGCCGCAAATCTCCAGTTGAGGTATTATTTCAATTCTTGTGCGAAACATTCTTGGTTTAGCTGCGGCGTGTCTCCTTTTCCTGCACTTATGACTCAGCTTATGTTGTTGCCACTGGTCCCTAGCTACGTGGGCACTGAGTATTGGCACTGGCGGGTAAAAGATCACGGTTCGTTTAGGACGCGTTGCTGTTTCGTCTGCCTGCTATGGGATGCGTGGGCCAGGACGTTCTCGACTTCCCGCAGGGGAATATCGGCTACTTTTTCCTCTCGTACGCCGCGAACGTTCTGTTTACGGCGCACACTACGATTGGCATCAACAGGTTCCTGGTGCTCACGGACGTAAGGTCCTAATTGACTTTTTAAAGAGTAACTGATAAGCTTAGGCATGGACGAAACGGAAAGAGAGCATAGTTGTCGTAGCCATCTTCGTCCTCTCACTACCGAACGCTGCCTTGAGGCTCTTCGGACATACACGACTCGTTCAAACCGCCGTGCCGGGCGTCTACTCTGTAGTTCGAGAAATGCCCTGGGTATGCATTGTATCGACTCTTTCCTGGCACGGATTTTCTTCAGATAGTGGGCACCTCAACGATGGCTCAGCACACTTTCTCAGCCGCTGTTACCATTGTGTTTGAGCTACTCTCGTTGGCTCGCTACAGAAGCCTGACGGCTACGGCAAGGCAGAAGTATCGCAACGACTTTCTCTTGCTTAGTAAGAACGGAAAGCCTGGTGGGCCATGAAAAGTCCAGTTCAAGAAAGATAAACAACGAAAATTAACCTACTCCTTTATATTCGGCTCTTATGTGTCCTTGCATTCAAGCGATAAGGAATTGCGATATTTCAGTTTACGCGTTTTTACAACTATGCACTCAATTACTCGCTGCCGTCAGCGACACACTTTTCTCCATCACAGCGCTAACGGGCGACTTCAGGCCGATGTCCGTGGGCGTATCCATTATGCATTACAATTCTGTCGCACTTTACCTAAGTTCGCCATTCTGTCTCTTTTCGACAAGGTTACTTCTTAGAGGTCGTTATGCAACTAAGAAGTCGATTTAGCAAACTTCTGCGGAAAGCCTGGTTTGAAACGTATAATCCGTTTGCGAAAACAAGCGACAGAACCACGTCAATTCCTATAGTGAGACTGAAGCCTATCGGCTGACCACGACTCGGCGATTTCCGAGCAGAAGAAGGAGGATGGAGCGTCATTCACTTCAGAGTATGCTACTTGGCGAACAAGGCAAGATGCGTCGAAAAAGAGACACAGCAGACCCTTTCGACAGGAAGAAGACGCTTATATCTACTGAAGAACTTTAGTTCCTTCGACACTCGATCATGCTTTGTCTATCTGTCGACATTAAGAACAGAGCGACAGGCTGAGAGCATGAGAGTTAATGAAATCTTCCGGTTTTCTAAGCGACACGTTTAGTCCGCATGCGTACGGAGTCGCTTTCCCGCTTAGTTACCCAAGGAACCATATGCAGCTTGTGGAAGTAGCGTAAAAGTTTATTAACCGTGAATAAGGCAATGATGGTTGGCGACCTGTAGATTCAAACTCCAGTTTCAAACGCGGCTGGTCCCCGTAATCCCCCCTTAAAAACCCACATGAATCTTCGCTAGGTTTGGGCGATATTGTCCGTACGGCGCATGCGCCGTATGGTAAAGAGGGTTGCATCAACGCGTTTACTGGCATTCACACAGGAAAAGCAGGCAATCCGAGATAATGAGCCTTAGCTGATTAATGCGACCACATCCACTAACCAACAGGCATCGGACATGTCAAATTCTCGACACTGCGTATGAATTTACAACCTCTGCAGCTTATAGCGGCGGCCCGAATGTAAACCACAGGACTGTAGTTCGCCACATCCTTCAGCAGGCCATCCGAAATGAGTTGATTCTTTTCGAAAATGGTTGTTCCGCCCGACTTCAAAGATGCCACGTAGCCAGCGGTGCTTTGCAACACGTACATATGACAACCTAAAGAAAAAGTGCCTATAGAATTCCTTAGATCTGGTATTGAAGTCGCGCGGGCCCCCATTCCCTGCTTTTTGCTATAGTTTTCGGCTTCGTTAAACTTAAATCGGTAAGTGAATACGGTTTACCAGACGAAGAAGGGATCGGCGGGCGGAGGCTAGCTGTTCACCGTATATGGTCCAGGTCAAAAGCCGGACGGATCAGACCCGTCCATCTTTCCGACCCTATGGGGCGCCAACGGGAGTCCGTTTTTTCCGGCGGTTTAAAGCAGCAAAAGTGCCCTTTTAACGGTTTTTCGGGGCGAAAAAACCGTAAAACAATCGGTTTTTGAAACTAACTTTTCCCAATTTGTTTTATGATCAATGCGTGGATGAACGAACATGTTTATCAGTTACGCAATGTTATAATAGACCTTTTAAGCCTACAAGTAACGATTGTCAAACTTAATATTGCGACTTTCAGCCTTTTTTATTACGGCTTTTTGAACGGTCATGTATGTGGACCACGTGGTTCCGGTTTGACCTACCATTTTGCTCACAGAGTGGAAGCAGCACTAGCGTGTCAGGTGCTTTAGCTCCAGGGGCAAAACACGCGCCTTGCTCGTCGCAAACGCAAAGGTCTTGCTTCCGACTGCAGCGCAAGTCAACCACCTACCAAATGCAAATGTAGTCCGAGGTCGAAGTAGCGCCTCACGTTTTCCTTCTTCTTGTTGACGACGGTATGATTTCGGGAAGAAAGGGTTTGCCAAAATTCTTGTCGGCCGACAGGCGTCAATCCGGCCGAGCAAGGGCATTCGACTGAAAGGTCAGCATGTCGTGCACGCAAAAGCATGAAATGCGAGTAATTAGGAATTCGATTTTAGGGATCGAAAATCCGGCGTCCCGAGACTTATTGCGAACCTCTCAGATCTGAGATGAATTTTGCATACCTGTGGGCTTCTTTATTACACCGCGAGACGCTCGAGTCAGTCCAGGGCCGTCAAGGATCACACCTGCTTGTGTATTATTGACGGTCGGCTTGCATACTGAAATAAACAGAACCTAATCTGAAAATGCGTGGGACTGTACATGTCGGTTTCGGTGTTGTCGTCGTCGGCTTGGGCATGGTAGATTTAATTGCTGGTATGGTGGGATTTGGATTTGATGTCCTCTGTGTTGTCGATGTTGTACTACTAGTGCTCATCTTGAACTGAGGTGTGACCACTGACGTCTCGCTGAGTAGCGCTAAAACATTGTTCCTGGAACGCTGCACGCTAAGCAAGGAAGGAATCACCTTTCGCTGCTTCCTTCGACTGCTCTTCGCTCAGACATCCTTCACCGTATGCGAATCCAGCGGCCTGCTTAACGAACGTAACCTTTCCGCCGCTATCTGCAGCGCTAAGTATGAAAGGCTGACTGAACATGATAGCGTAGTCACGAGAGTTTGTAGACGCTATGGCTAGGGGTGCTTACTTTGAACGAGTTCAGAGCTAGCGATGTAGTCGAATATGAAGCAAGTCGACGATGAAGTGCTCTCGAAGACAAAGTGCGTAACGTTGCCTGTTTCCATTTCTTCCGTTAGTGCTAATCGACTACAGTCCTTCTCAGAAGACGCGTGAAGCTCAGCTCGTATGCTTCCAGAGGACAGAGTGGAATTCTGTGGTAGCCTCAGAAATCGCACTGCGAAGCATATCTGCAATTTTTCTTTGGACGAATGTAGACAGCATCTTACTGAACATGTACACAGTGGTCAGATGCACTTCCAACTTACCTCAATTAGGGCAGTATGGATTACGAGAAGTCGCATAAGTCTAATGCAGACGACTAGCGGTTGTAAAGAATAAATTAAGTCTATACCTCCGCCAAAGCATTAAGCTTATAGGTGCGTAAACAGGCAAGAGAAAGGATGTAGTGCGTAGCAACCGGTCTATTCATGGGGTCATGAAGCGACAGAGCAAAGGTCACGTTGAATGCCTCAAACCGCCCCCCAGTGGAAATAACGATTAGCCCATACGCAAAATATCCGAACCTTCAGGGTGTCCACTTAGTTTAAAAGAGCATATATGTGACACAATTTGCACATTTGTCACGTGACTTCTACGGTTCTATAGCGTGTGGTACCTCGGTCTTTTCGACGTCGAGATGCTAGCGAGTACGTCTACGAATGTGTACGTTCTGCCAGACTAAGAGCAGGTCTTGAAGATGTCTCGCCTGAAGAAGCGTGCCTTGCCATGAAGACCTGCTTGTACTCCAGGCTTCGTGCGAGCCTAGGTTTTTTTTAGTACGTCGGCTAATGTATTCTGTGTAAAGAGACGTCGTACGCGGATGGACGGCGTTGCGGAGACAAGCTGTCACTAGAACCCATTGAATGTCAAGGCACAAGTCATGTGACTTGTGGTCGAGGTTTCCCGCAACGATGTGCAAACCAAAAAATGGAACGCAAAGAAGCGAACGCCGAACGAATATTTGCCCCAGTGCATCGTCCTGCTTATCAGTACAGATACGTAATAACTTCCAGGAGAGCAACTACCTTTGTTTCTTGTGGGAGTATCGAATGGAGCTAAAAACTTTGACTTTGTTACGTTCCTAGTTTTTTCCCTTTTGAACAAGTTGTGCCCGCGTGCCAGTTTTTCAGTTTTAGCATGATTTACGTCAGGCGTTGATCATCCCAGGTGCCAAAGATTCCGAACCCTTTCTCGGTGCCGAAGGCTTTTGCGCAGAAGTCCGTGTTTTGACAACGCGTATGTCCCTGAAATATTTGTGCAGTCAGAAATGTCCCAGCTTTAAATTTTTCATGGACGTTATCATCAAACGCGTCATCGTGCCCGAGGACACACGCTGCTTATTCGCCGGAAAAAAATAGCGGTTCAGCGTATGAAGGAAGGCATACAACAAAGTGACGCACACTTTGCCCACAAAGGTTTTTTCGGAATCTTCTTCTCAGCTCGGTGCCTGAAACCAAAAGTTTTTTTTTCGTTTTTTTTTGGGGCGATGTACCCGAAAAGTAAACCCCGAAGTCTATAGCAAAAAATACGGATACTATGTCTCAGTGCCATTGTTCGCTACGTGGGTAACTTCGAATGACCGAATACCACCCTACGATTGTGCGCCTTACCCGTCCGTACATAAATCAAGCGTCGATTCAAGCTTTTGAACGGTTTTTTGAATCTGTTCAATGGCTGACAACGCAGCAAAGGTCAAGGAGAAAGGCCGGCTGCCGCACGGCGGTTCTCCGTTAAACAAAGTCTCACTGAAGTGTCGCCGAACCGCTCACTCAGCACACTCATCGATTAATCCGTGAGTGCCCGCCAGCTAGAGCGCAAAGCAGTGGTACTATTGCTATTCACACCAGGCAGTACAAAGTTTTATATGCAAGAGGCTGTTGACTCGTTCTGTTATTGCCGAATGCATGTAGTCGAATCCAAAAATTGGCAAATTTTAAGCAAGAACTTACGTGTTTTACGCGAATCGTGTAAATCGACGGCTAGTGCACAAATGCAGGTCAAAGTTCCGATGTCTGGTTTTCCAGGATTTTTGAAATTTGGATTTTGCCCTGGTCGTAGAGAGCCAGTTGCTGTGCCCTGCTATTGGGTCTGGTCTTTCGTGTGCTTCACAAATGCATAATCATATTTTGACAACGATTCAGATGGACTCGTGGATGTGCCTCACTCTTACTCTCGTATGTGCCCACCCAGCGCATGCGATGTACCAGAACGCTCAAGGCGAATGGGAATACGACGAGTCCGACCTCCAAACCATACATCGCGGACGGATGACGTCTCCGTTTTCTCTTACTCTCGACGTCTGTTTCGATGACAAACAGTTCGGCAAATGGGTAGAAAGTGCGAGGAAGAAGCGTTTGGACGTTTATCTGGAAGAGCTTGGAACGCTGATTCACGATGCAGTCGACTTTGTCGAACTGAGTAGGTCACGAATAGTTATCATTTCAGAAAATTACCGGCAAATATGGACCGATTTTCCGAGAAGCTCGACCGCTTGACGGTGTCAAGTGGTCAGAACGGAACGAAATACAGATAGTCGAGAGGGTAAAACGGGCCGTATTGTGTTTCATACTAGTACGGTACGGAGTACGAAACGGCTCGAAAACTGACGCCGTCCTGTGCCGTTTTCGTGTAGAGCGGCACGGAAAACGGCCGTTTTTCGCCGTTCCGCTTTTCGTGCCGTACTCTACGGAACGAAATACGGTACGGAAGGGGTCCGGTAAGAACGCGAAACGGTACGGAGGGGGTACGGAACGGAGTACGGATGTGGAGCGGGTTTGCCGAAGCCTGCTTGACACTTTGAACTGACACCGAGTACGTGCCTAAATGCTGCCTGCGTATGGTGCTTTTAGCACTTCCCTTCCCCATGATCACGAATTCGCTGCGCGACAAGGCAAAGGATCTCGGCTTCAGCGGTACGGAGATGGCTCTGCAGTATCTCGGCGAAGACGACGAGCGTGACCAAACCATAATCGAATTGGGCGAAAAGTTCCAACTGCACATGCGTTCGTTAATGTGCAAGGTTCGCGCCAACGACCACAGCGAGGTGATCGACGGTCTACTGCCGGAGTTGCTCCAACTGCGGCAATGGCTCGACCGCTCGTGGACTCGTGACGCCAAGAAGGACAAGGAGCGTTATTCGTTGGACGACTGGGTCACCTACTCGTCGAAAGAGGGAGGAGGCTTCGAAGGAAGCAGACACAGCTGAACTTTTCGACAGGAAGGATGTGTTTAAGTCAGCGGCGAAGACAGAACTCTAGTCCTTTCGAGAGCCCTGGGTAGGCCGAACAAATAAAGTGAAATAAAGGCCCGAGCTGAGCTATGGGCTGCATTAACTGCTGGGAAGCACTTGCTTAAACACCCGACGAGCACACATTTAACAAAAGTTAAGCGTCAACATAAAGTGTGTTCTAACAATGCTTAGTGGTATAATCGACTAAAAATGCTGCAAGGACATTTCAGTCATCTCGACTTTCAGCATCTATTCAGACAGGTATCGAGCCAAGACTGGATCGTTCTCATCACCGAAGTCGCGGTCCTAAAAATTCGTCAGTCATCGAAATATTAAGGTGCGATTGGCTTAGAGTTGCCAGGAGTGGTCGACCTAACCAGAAGGGTCGTTCGCCTCAGTCTCGCCGAAGAAAGTCGACACTTTTATGTGCAAAAAGACGTTCCTTTGCAGCTTATGCGGTGACTCTCTGCGGCCGCCTGATGCCTCTCTCGACCCGTCAATTTTCCTCTCAAAGCACGCAACAAACGACCGTTGTGCATCCGCCGAGGTACTCCCGACTTGCGGCTGGCGGCCTCCTCGTGGTCTAGCGGCGGCTCTCGGCTGTCAAGTGACGACGCTCTCGACTCACTCGCGACGGGAATGCCTCCGGCCGCCTCATTTGCCCTTGCCGATTTACCTCCATCGCCGGCCTCGTGTTTTCCGACACAAATTCTGCCAAGCGGCGGCAGTTTCATCAGTCACATTGATTTCCAATTGAGCGACATGACCTCACGGGCGACGCGCTTTTGGGTTGTTTTTTTTTGCTATATTTGCGGCGAGAAAAACTAAGGATAACTTAGTAATTTTAGTGTATCTGCGATTTACTCCATTTTTCCTGTGACAGCATACAGTTTCTTAGAACTTGGTGAAAAAACGACGACGCTTCTACTTCCGGTAACTTAAGCGAGAGTCGAGTAAATCTTTGCGGTAGGAAGGGGGGAATGCCAGTCGCTGGATGAACGCGTTTAAACCAGCTTTGTCTGCTGATTGTTACCACCGAAATCGATGCTGAATCTTGTTCTTTTGCTGAAATGAAAAGACCGTAGTACTGCAGGCATCCTTTTGCATGACTTGGCGGTTAAGTCGTTGTCCCCAACGGCTTTTTGGACGCTTGCTCTTATAACATTATACTAGTTACTCTAAAGAAGGTGCGAGTACAACTTAGCATCCGGGCATTGGATTAGGAACGTTGTATCCTGGGGTTGACTGTCTCGATATCTGACGAGAAAATGTTAGCTTGATGCCCGAGCTTGCATCGCACGTAGTTGATTTGATGCAGTGGTATGCTATGGCATATAGCCAAATCGTGCTGCCGGGGCAAATGCAATGCAAGTGTCCGGTTCGTTTCGAATCCAATGTCCACTTTTTTTTAAAGTTTCGCATCTGTTCACAGCTACCGCCTTTTCGTGAGCATTTGCGCACATAGTGACGGTACATACCTTCAGGCTTAGCCACGCAAAACGTGGCATAGCGCGTCTTAGCGAGTACTCACTTGTTTTGCGATTTTCGTGTATTAATCACCTGCAGTTTTAGGTCATCGAAATCGCACTACTGGAAAATGTCGGCAAGATGGGCTTTTACGGACGCGGACAGAGCCGAGTACAGGAGATTCAAGCATCGCGCACGTCTCTCGCGCGACGATCGGCGCTGGCTAACGCACTTCATTAACACCAAGCAACGCGACATCATCGTCGACGTACGTGTCTGGCTACCTCAGAACGCAAAATTAATTTTAGGCCCAGAACCGCGAGGATGTGCTGCGTGCTGAACTCGCAGAGAAAGAACGCGAGCTGCAACTCGCAAACACCACCATCAGCGACCTGCGGCAGGAAAATTCAGCCCTGGAAAGCGACAGGGCGACGCTGAGAGACCGGGTCCACTATCTGGAAGCGGAAGTGGATGAGCGGGACGACGTGGCTCGTCAGTGGAAGGAGCATGCCGAGGCGTTGGAGCAGGAGCACATCGCAAGCAGGCAGGAAAACGAACGGCTTCGAGAGGAAGTTGACGAATTGGGGAACGAGTTGGAAGAATGTCGCGAAGATCTCCGAGACAAAGAGGTAGGCAGTAGTGTTCGGCGGCACCCGACCCGACAAGTCGTGCCAACCTGACCAGACAAGCGGACTTTGTCGGGTCGGGGGCGGGGGGGGGGGTTGGTCAGGTGGGTACCCGACCCCGACCTTTTTTTTACTGATTTTGGCCACTTTTCAACGAAAAATGACTTCATAAGCCCGAAAATTCCTCTGCGGCGCCAGCGGCGGGATGACTTTGCTGATATGTTCGAATGTTTACTGAAGCAACGGACAGAAATACCTAGGCATCAAGTATGCACTTAAGCAATGCCACAAGGCTGTGAGAGAGTGAACAACGGTATAATTGTGTGAAAGCTTCACAAAATTGACGAAAAAACGTTGGTGTCGCCTGCGGCGGGCCTAAAATGCCAATTTTAAACTTTTTTTTACCCTTAAGCCCAAAAAATGCTCTGGCGGCGCCTGCGGCGGGCTGTACCCGGCTAAAGTTCTGTAAAATACCGCTTTCAGCGCACGAGAAAGAGCTAAAATTTGACACCGTAGAAACCTGTTAAAGGGAAGACGAGGCATTTTTCGGCGCTGGCCCAAGGCCGGCGCCAAAAAATGCCCCCACCCCTTTGCCGGGTCTGTCGCTCCCTTCGTCAAACTCAATCTGAGACCCCTGAATGTGACCAATTTTGGAATGCTTTTTGGCGGCGTAAGTTCAAAATCTCAACCTCAACCTCAAACCGGACCGAATATAGGACAAACCCGCTGATCATTCTGGAGTCCTTTAGGCTAGTCGCACAATTAACCGAACAACTGCTTCCGAACAGGAACAAGTTTGGAAGCACATGTTCGGAAGCTATCTCCCGATTCTTCCGAACACTTCCGAACATGTTCGGTCACAACACTCATCCGAACATGTTCCTGTTCGGATGCTAACGACAAATTATTCCGAACATCTTCCGAACAAAACTTCCCGAAATTTCCCGTGTTCGGCTAACCGAACGTGTTCGGACGCGTGTTCGGTAGGCAAGTGCGTCCAATTGTTCCGAACACAGACCTTCCGGACAAGATTTTGTTCGGAACGGTGTTCGGANCCTGCCGATACACAACAGCACCTAAGGGAAGGTCCAGAAATTATGTTAGCCAATAAAGCACTTTTTGACCCCCCCTTGTTAATAGTTGTTAACAGCCGCTTGACCCCCCTTGTTAGTTAACAAAAATTTTTTAGGTCATTTTACCTAGTGTGAATTCCGGACTTTCAACGGATTGCGGTTACCAGCATGTGTGAAGGAAAACTGGATGCGTGGAAAGTCATAAAAATGGCCCGCCGCAGGCGGTACCAACGGAATTTTAGTGTTAAAATTGCTCATGTCAAGCGAAAATTTCGTTTGTCGGCTCCTGCGGCGGGCATTTTTCCACCACCTGCTGTTAACGTTAACGCCCCCTTGACCCTCCCCCCTTGTTAACAATGGTTAACAAATTGCTGACCCCCCCCCCTCCCCCCATGTTAGGCCAACATTATTTCTGGACGCTCCCTAATCGCTTAAGGTCGGCCCACCGAAGGTCGATAAGTGGAGAATGGTAGCAGAACGGAGCTCTCTGAGCACCAGTACGTTTTCCCAAAAACCTGAGGTTTACTTTCCGTACATCTATAGACCGAAGGTCTTTTGAGAAGAGGTGTACTAAGTCGAGGTGTTTTATTGTTCGAACGGTGCAAATGAGTCGGCGCCTAGCGTAAGGATCGTTTGCTTGCAACCACGCGACTGATGTCAGTTTTGCGCGTTAGCCCTCCCTTATCCCTGCATCGCATAAGTTAGTCTTCATAGGGACACGCATACGTTTTTGGCCAGACATTTTCTGAATGCTCACTTACTTAATCTTCTTGACATCCGTTGAGTTCTGGTCTGCGATGGCGCCATCGAAACTTTCTCGGAGTCCCAAAAGTTGAGTAGCACCGTCGTAAGCTCTTTTGCGTGTTATCTGGAGTCCATCCAATAAAGTTGTGCAAAACAGGCGGATCAAATAGCCTGTTGGCAAGTCGCTACTGTTGTGTAGAGTAGGTGTGCCCAACTGATGCCAAGATGCTATTGTCATAATTTCATGCAAATCATTGTTTTATCCACTGGTATCGCAAATAAACGTGGTGGAAAATAATTTAATGAGACAATTTTAACGTCAAGCTATTCTTCCGCAAAGGTTAATCGCTCTTCCATTCGTCGTCGCTTGACTCCGGCCACAGCACGCTTGCCAAAGGTGTCCATCCCGCGGGAAAAGAACTTGTCCAACATCTCACCACGGCACTCCGGCTTGATGTTCATCGTGTTCGCATACTCGGCTGCAGCTCTTGCACTCAGTTCCCGCACCGGTCTGTTGGTCCGCTTCCGACCGCCCATGAACAGGTCGAAGCCGTTGATGAGGTTTGCCTTCGTAACGTGTGCCACAACCATGTCGGGATCCTGCGCAAAAACGAAGTTAGGATTTAAAGCATAATTACGCAGGTTATGCCTTCAGCTGTGAGTCTTAGCTGAAGTTTGTCAAAATCGTCGTCTACATTAGTGTTCGGGAAGACCCCCCCCCGTGCCGTTCCCCGTTCCCGTGCCAAAAAAAACGGCCCGTTACCCGTTCCCGTTCTGCAACCCAAAAAAAACGCCAAAAAAGCCGTATTTTCATCGAAAAAGTTCATCAGAGCAGCCATTTTGGCCATTAGCTCTTAATGTATTGTGGTTCCTGCAGTAGAAAAGAACAATCAATGCAGTATTTAAAGAAAAAAAAGTAAAAAATTTGTACAAAATATGCATACCTTTGCGAATTTTTTCTTCGCCAAAGGGTCCTCCCTTACGAAAAAACGGGCACGGGAACGGCTGCCGTTCCTGGACCCCCTCCCGTGCCGTTCCCCGTTCCCGTGCTGTCCCCCCCGTGCCGTTCCCCGTTCCCGTGAAAAACGGGAACGGGAAACGGGAACGGTACCGTGCGGAACGGCCCGTCCCGAACACTAGTCTACATGGCTGGAGTCGGCTTTTCCCATAACTTAAGCCACATACAGAAATGCCGTTGCGTTAACTACTAAAGACCGGAAACTGGCACACGCAACGTACTCCGTACCGTACTGACTAGAGTTCGGCGCCCGTACCAAGGTATGTACCCGTATAATACGACATGGCAATACGGCACGGCCTTGAAAAAAGCCGTATTACACAGGCCAAGACGTACTACGGGCCGTGTTAGTGTATACGGCTTGTCAATTTTTTACCCACCACGGGTACGGGGTACGGCACGGGTGGGGTCACCACGGGTACGGGTTTGGCACGGGGTCCCAGAGTCGATCTCTTGTACTGATCCCACCCGTACCGTCCGTTACGGTACGGCAGTACGGGCTGTAATACGGTACGGTATGGCACTAGAACGCGCCGTACTAAGTGCAAAGTATCGAGGAAACTGGAACCGTGCCGCACTCCGTACCGTAGTACGTGCGATAGGTACTACGGTACGGCAATACGAAATGTCCGCTTGCCGATCGTTAGTGTCAACAAAGCATCGTGCGCATCTCAACATGCCCACCCATCGTTAACACCTTTTAATTGTGGCTTTTATAACGACGGTTAAAGCCCTGCGCACAATGCCGACCCCGAGCCCGAGTCCGAATCCGGGATTCGATGTGCGCACAATGAGTGTCCTCGAGGACGACCTCGAGTCCCAGGATTCGGACTCGGACTCGGACTCGGACTCATGGTGCGCACAATGCACATCGAATCCCGGATTCGGACTCGGGCTCGGGGTCGGCATTGTGCGCAGGGCTTTAACCGTCGTTATAAAAGCCACAATTAAAAGGTGTTAACGATGGGTGGGCATGTTGAGATGCGCACGATGCTTTGTTGACACTAACGATCGGCAAGCGGACATTTCGTATTGCCGTACCGTAGTACCTATCGCACGTACTACGGTACGGAGTGCGGCACGGTTCCAGTTTCCTCGATACTTTGCACTTAGTACGGCGCGTTCTAGTGCCATACCGTACCGTATTACAGCCCGTACTGCCGTACCGTAACGGACGGTACGGGTGGGATCAGTACAAGAGATCGACTCTGGGACCCCGTGCCAAACCCGTACCCGTGGTGACCCCACCCGTGCCGTACCCCGTACCCGTGGTGGGTAAAAAATTGACAAGCCGTATACACTAACACGGCCCGTAGTACGTCTTGGCCTGTGTAATACGGCTTTTTTCAAGGCCGTGCCGTATTGCCATGTCGTATTATACGGGTACATACCTTGGTACGGGCGCCGAACTCTAGTCAGTACGGTACGGAGTACGTTGCGTGTGCCAGTTTCCGGTCTTTAGTAGTTAACGCAACGGCATTTCTGTATGTGGCTTAAGTTATGGGAAAAGCCGACTCCAGCCATGTAGACTAGTGTTCGGGACGGGCCGTTCCGCACGGTACCGTTCCCGTTTCCCGTTCCCGTTTTTCACGGGAACGGGGAACGGCACGGGGGGGACAGCACGGGAACGGGGAACGGCACGGGAGGGGGTCCAGGAACGGCAGCCGTTCCCGTGCCCGTTTTTTCGTAAGGGAGGACCCTTTGGCGAAGAAAAAATTCGCAAAGGTATGCATATTTTGTACAAATTTTTTACTTTTTTTCTTTAAATACTGCATTGATTGTTCTTTTCTACTGCAGGAACCACAATACATTAAGAGCTAATGGCCAAAATGGCTGCTCTGATGAACTTTTTCGATGAAAATACGGCTTTTTTGGCGTTTTTTTTGGGTTGCAGAACGGGAACGGGTAACGGGCCGTTTTTTTTGGCACGGGAACGGGGAACGGCACGGGGGGGGGGGTCTTCCCGAACACTAATGTAGACGACGATTTTGACAAACTTCAGCTAAGACTCACAGCTGAAGGCATAACCTGCGTAATTATGCTTTAAATCCTAACTTCGTTTTTGCGCAGGATCCCGACATGGTTGTGGCACACGTTACGAAGGCAAACCTCATCAACGGCTTCGACCTGTTCATGGGCGGTCGGAAGCGGACCAACAGACCGGTGCGGGAACTGAGTGCAAGAGCTGCAGCCGAGTATGCGAACACGATGAACATCAAGCCGGAGTGCCGTGGTGAGATGTTGGACAAGTTCTTTTCCCGCGGGATGGACACCTTTGGCAAGCGTGCTGTGGCCGGAGTCAAGCGACGACGAATGGAAGAGCGATTAACCTTTGCGGAAGAATAGCTTGACGTTAAAATTGTCTCATTAAATTATTTTCCACCACGTTTATTTGCGATACCAGTGGATAAAACAATGATTTGCATGAAATTATGACAATAGCATCTTGGCATCAGTTGGGCACACCTACTCTACACAACAGTAGCGACTTGCCAACAGGCTATTTGATCCGCCTGTTTTGCACAACTTTATTGGATGGACTCCAGATAACACGCAAAAGAGCTTACGACGGTGCTACTCAACTTTTGGGACTCCGAGAAAGTTTCGATGGCGCCATCGCAGACCAGAACTCAACGGATGTCAAGAAGATTAAGTAAGTGAGCATTCAGAAAATGTCTGGCCAAAAACGTATGCGTGTCCCTATGAAGACTAACTTATGCGATGCAGGGATAAGGGAGGGCTAACGCGCAAAACTGACATCAGTCGCGTGGTTGCAAGCAAACGATCCTTACGCTAGGCGCCGACTCATTTGCACCGTTCGAACAATAAAACACCTCGACTTAGTACACCTCTTCTCAAAAGACCTTCGGTCTATAGATGTACGGAAAGTAAACCTCAGGTTTTTGGGAAAACGTACTGGTGCTCAGAGAGCTCCGTTCTGCTACCATTCTCCACTTATCGACCTTCGGTGGGCCGACCTTAAGCGATTAGGGAGCGTCCAGAAATAATGTTGGCCTAACATGGGGGGAGGGGGGGGGGGTCAGCAATTTGTTAACCATTGTTGACAAGGGGGAGAGGCGGGGTCAAGGGGGCGTTAACGTTAACAGCAGGCGGTGAAAAAATGAAATTTTCGCTTGGAATGAGCAATTTTAACCCTAAAACTTCGTTGGTATCGCCTGCTGAGGGCCATTTTTATGACATTACCCGCATCCAATTTTCGATCACACATGCTGGCAAACGCAATCCGTTGAAAGTCCGGAATTCACACTAGGTAAAATAACCTAAAAATTTTTTGTTAGCTAGCAAGGACGAGGGGGGAGGGGGTCAAGCGGCTGTTAACAACTGTTAACAGGGAGGAGGGGGTCAGAAAAGTGCTTTGTTGGCTAACATAATTTCTGGATGTTCCCTTAGTCACGAAGTCGCTCGTGCTCGAAAACGTGCAAATTATTCTCACTTTAAGCATTTTTTCGAGTTGGCACTGCTAGTCAGATTGTTAATTAGTACGTCACTTCACAATGAAAATGTTATGAATAGTGTTAAAATACTTTGGAGTGCAAGAACCTGCCTTTTACCGGGACCCAAATCAAAGTGCTCTAGTAAGTGGCTTGTGTTCGCTACTTTCTTTACTGACCATGGTTAATGATAGTGGACGACGAAAGCAAGGTGTAACGAGGAGAATGGATAATTGTGGCGGTAGTGGAGGGATAAGCTGCTAAAGACTTAAGATCTCAAGCAGAACTGCTGGCCGAGGAGTCCACGTCGTAGGTGCGATCGAAACTGTTCTCGGAGCTGGCTACGCTAGCTGAAAAGCGAATGCATTGAAAAAAATTATTGTGAATCCTTTGGAGGAGGTTGCAAATGCGGACTGCTCGGTAGGGGAGTTTGTTCAAAATTCTGCGTCGCTATTCTCTTACCCTTTTCGTCGTCCTGATCGCTTTCTATACTTTCTTCGGGCATTGCCTTAGCGCCCATGCGAGGAATGGCTTTGAAAAGACGGTTCTCTTCCAGAGTTTCAGCAAGTTTCAGCCAAAGGCCTTGTGCTACCGTGTGAGCTTCGTGCAGCTGGAGAGTCAGGGCTTCGTTGGCCTCGTTCTTCTCGGCTAGCTGCTTCTTCATGCAGTGGATGTCCTCCATGAGCTGATGTTCTCGCTCGGCGTACACTTCGCGAATGAGGTCGCGGTCGGGTTCCGGCGTGTCCGAAGTGACAGGTTCAGCGTCAACAAACGACACGTGTCCGTCAACAACAGGATGTGCGACGATATCGTTAGTCTAGGAAAAGTGCCAAATACTACTAGATGATGGGGCAGACAAACATAGGTCGAATTCAGCGTTCAACGGACGTTTATCGGAGCATTTTGTGTTCACGCCTGCGTGAGGACATTTTGCATCACGCTAGCGGGCGCTTTGGACAAGACAAGACAACAAGCGCCTACACGTCACTTCGAAATAGAGACTATGCGGACCCATCAGTATCGTACTCTGTGGATCTCCTCTGTACCACACTGTCGTTGCATAGTGTGCCAAAAATGCAGTGTCGTTTCATTAAATACGACAAAGAGCGGGCTTGAAATACCTCGTGCCGTACTGACCCCACCCCCTCCGTACCGTACGCCGTGTCGTAAATACGACACAATGGTGCGGCACGAAGTACGTTAGGGTACGGCGCATCACCTCTACTTCGAGGGTGACTTTGTAACCGATACAAGCTCTCGTCATCCTCGCATCTTGGGTACCCTCTCTTGCTTTTCAAAAAGCCTGAACTGGAACTAAGACTTGCGAATTGTTCGTTTGCATGATCGAGTTCCCGATGATAGTCGTCGCAGTGAGTGCGCAGTTGGTCGTTCTCCGAGCGCAGTGCTGCAAGCTGGTCGTCTTTTTCCTGGAGCTCTTCGCGAAGCAGAAGCGTCTCAGCAGTCGCTTCCTTCAGGTCGTATGTGGTTTTCTAAATCCCAAGGACTGTATGGTTAGTCAGATGCCGGAGATCTTACCTGAAGCTGCATATCCTTCAGAGCCAGTTTTTCACGCATTCTGCCCTCTTGAAGAATCAACTGGCTAAAGTCGTTCTCGAGATCTCCTTGCTCTTGCGAAGAACACGATAGTTGAGTTGCTCGAATGAGCGAGCTCCGTTTGCGTTCTGCAACATCGAAACATGCATGTGCAAATTCGTAATCGGCTTACCTTCAATTCCTTTTCGAGCTCGATAACTCGGGCTCGAATCTGCTCCATTTCGGCTCTCATCTCATGAATGACTTCGTCTTTGTCGGCGATCGTCTTCTAAAAGTTTACGGAATGATGGCGCGCTGACACTTCTAAGCAACCTCGGATGTTGTCTGTTGAGACACCAACTCCGAGCGAGCGGTTTCCAGCTGGTCGTCGAGAAACTTTAGTTGAACACCCTTTTCGCCGACTTCGCGTCGCATAGCAGTAGCTTCCGCTGTTGAGGCCTAAATATGCCGTTGCGACAAGGCAGAGTAGAATAAGCAAAAAAAAACTTGGAATTAGAAGGTATACTAGAAGGAGGGGCCGCCTACGGCGGCCTGTTTATGTGTAAGATACACGTCATGACAGCAATCATCTGAGCTTTCTCACTGCTCTGAATTAAGGTCTGAGTCGTGTTGCTTGAATATGTTCGAGTTATGTGCCGAGTTGTCAACCTTCAATTGTTCAACCTCATTGTCTTTATCATTTTAGGATCTGATCAAGCTCTGAGTTCTAGTGCCATTGTTTCAAGCTCGGTCTGAAGTCTGAGACGTCGTGCTTCAAGCTTCGAGTTAAGCTTTAAGACCTCGTGCTTCAGGCTCTGAGTTAAGGTCTGAGACGACATGCTTCATTTGCTGAGTTAAAGTCTGAGTCTCTTCGTTTAAGCTCTTGTTGAAGTCTGAGACGTTGTGATTCAAGCACCGAGTTTAGAAATGAGTCGTGTTGATTTAAGCCTCTGAGTTCTAGTGCCCTCGTTTCAAGCTCTTGTTGGAGTTTGAGACGTTGTGTTTCACACTTTGAGTTGAGATCTGAGTCGTCTTGCTCTTTCGTCGAGCTTCAGCGGTTGACTTAAGGTCTGAGGTGAAGTCTGAGACGTCGTGCTTCAAGCACCGAGTTCAGAAATGAACGGACATGATTCAAGCTTCTGTTGTCTGAGTCGTCTTGCTGCAACCTCCGAGTTGAAAAATGAATAGTCTGCCTCATGTCAATGTCAGTTGACATCACTCATGCTATGAGTTGAGGTCTGATTCGTCTTGCTTCAAGCTCTTGTTGAAGTCTGAGTCGTCGTGCTTCATGCTTTGAGTTAAATGCTGAGACGTCGTGCTTCATGTTTTGAGGTAAGGTCAGAAGAAGTCGGAGACGTCGTGCTTCAGGGTCTGAATTAAAGTCTGAGTCGTCGTCCTTTAGGCATTCTCATGCTTCAAGTTCTCGTTGAAGTGTCAGTCGTCGTGCTTAAGGCTTTGAGTTGAGGTCAGAGGAAGTCTGAGACGTCATGCTTCAAGCTTTGATTTAAGGTCAGAGATGTCGTGCTTAAGGCTTTGAATTAAGACCTAAGAAGACATCGTGTTTCGGTTCTAGAGGTATTGTCCGAGACGTCGTGCTTCATGCCGGTCTGGGTCGTCTTGCTTCAAGCTCTTGTTGAAGTCTGAGGACGTCGTGCTGCAAGCTGTAAGGTCTGCGTCATTTTGCTTGTGTCTTGCTTTGGTTGGTAGTGTTTGAATGCTTATTGCGTGTAGATTAAGCCCTGCAGTGCGGCGTATGGTTTGGTTCTTTGATTGTAGGATACTTCCGTGGAGATGAAGCGAGACGATCATGAGCCAGGGAGTTTCATGTTCGCGTCACGTCAGGTGCTGAGGAGTGCTGCCGGAAGTTCTGCGTAATTCGCGTTGAAGTTCTGAGTAGTTCTGCTTGAGGCTCTCCGGAGTGTTGCATGAAGATCTGCGTAGTCCTGCTGGAAGATCAGAGAATTCCTGATTGACTCGCTACGTTGTGCGGCTGGAATCTTGAGAAGTCATGCTGACGCTCTAAACAGAACTGCTCAAGGCTTTGAACAGACCTGCTGGGAGCTCTGGGTCGATGAGTACGAATGAACTTGCCGAGCTAAGAAGATGCCGCGAAGCATGAAGGAATACACTGTTGAGTGATGAACGAAGAGCGCAGAATGATTCTGCATCTGTGATTTGCTTCTATTTATAGTGTTTCCGTGTGCAGTCTCATGTATGCAAATTTGACATGAGGCGAACAAATTCTTGAAGTGTCCGCACGGACAGACAACACGCATTTAATAGGGAGGACTAGCAGGGATGCCGCGCTACGCGCGGCAGAATGGCCGGGACACAGGTCTTTTCTATTTCAATAGAAGTCTGAGAAATACTGCTTGAAGTTCTGAGGTCTGGCGGCTTGAAGTTCTGAGGACTGCGTCTTGATGCTTAGGGCTGAGCACTGGTGCATCAAGTCCAGCGATGCTTGAAGTCCTGAGGATTGCTGTTTGAGGTCCTGAGGACTGCTTCTTGATGTCCTAAACAGTGTCGCTTGAAGTCCTGAGGAGCGATGCTTAAGGTCCTGAGGCCTGCTGCTTGGAGTTCCGAGGCCTGCTGCTTGAAGTTCTGAGGACTGCGGCTTGAAGTCCTGAGCAGTGCTGCTTGAAGTCCTGAGGAATGCTGCTTGATGTCCTGATGACTGCTGCTTAAAGTTCTGAACAGTGCAGCTTAAAGTCCTGAAGAGTACTGCTTGAAGTCCTAAGGAGCGATGCTTAAAGTCCTGAGGACTGCTGCTTGAAGTCCTGAGGACTGCTGCTTGGAGTTCCGAGGCCTGCTGCTTGAAGTTCTGAGGACTGCGGCTTGAAGTCCTGAGCAGTGCTGCTTGAAGTCCTGAGGAATGCTGCTTGATGTCCTGATGACTGCTGCTTAAAGTTCTGAACAGTGCAGCTTAAAGTCCTGAAGAGTACTGCTTGAAGTCCTAAGGAGCGATGCTTAAAGTCCTGAGGACTGCTGCTTGAAGTCCTGAGGACTGCTGCTTGGAGTTCCGAGGCATGCTGCTTGAAGTTCTGAGGACTGCGGCTTGAAGTCCTGAGCAGTGCTGCTTAAAGTCCTGAGGACTGCTGCTTGATGTCCCGATGACTGCTGCTTAAAGTCCTGGACAGTGCAGATTAAAGTCCTGAAGAGTACTGCTTGAAGTCCTAAGGAGCAATACTTAAAGTCCTGAGGAATGGTGCTTGGAGTTCCGTGGGCTTCTGCTTGGCGTTCTGAGGACTGCTGCTTGAAGTCCTGAAGAATGCTGCTTGAAGCCCTGAGGAGCGATGCTTAAAGTCCTGAAGAGTGCTGCTTGAAGTCCTAAAGAGCGATGCTTAAAGTCTTGAGGACTGCGACTTGAACTTCTCAGGGCTGCGTCTTGAAATTCTGAGGGTTGCGTCTTGAAGTTCTGAGGGTTGCGTCTTGAAGTTCTGAGGGCTGCGTCTTGAAATTCCGAGGCTGCGTCTTGAAGTCCTGAGGGCTGCGTCTTTGATGTATGCAAATTCGGCATTTTGACCGGACAAACGTTTGTCCTGTGTCCGTACGGACAGACGGACAACTCATGTTTAAAAGGGAGGATACTCATCGGGGAAAATAAGAAAATCCTAATCGAAGCCGTTTAATGGCCGCTTTAATGAAAAATGGAACTGAGGATTTTACGCCACGCTCTTTGAATGCTCACTAGCTGCCACAAATATTTCAGAACCAGCGATCACAACCTAGAACTTGGGCTAGAAGTGCTTTGGCCGGAGCCAAAAGTTCTCCTACAATCGGCAGGAGGAATTTGACCGGAATAGTGTCCGGTAGCCATCCGTCACCTGGAGAAGCCGAGTGAAGTCCCGGCAGCATAGATTGACCTGCGGCGCGTTTGTTTGCGCGGTAGGCTGTGAACGAAGCTCCACTAGTTCGACGCTCTGCTCCTGGGCAACTAGTTCCTGGACGAGCGACGGTTCTTTGACTACAGACAGCTTCCGCAGTGCTTCCTAAAGCAGGCGAAATGTACACCATCCCATACGGTGCTATTCAGAAATTGTGTAATGTGTAACAACTCATTCGCCAGAGAGAATGGCGCTACATAGAATCAGTACAGGGCCCTATTTATTTATTTATTGATCCTACCGCACGCGGCGGCAAAAGGGCCCTAGACCGCGCTAAGCCTGGCTAAAATATCGCTCAGGTTCTTGTCAGCGATCCACAGGCCTATAACTCACCCAAAGTTCAGCGTCCTTCTCCGACAGTAATTGTTCTAGTAGCTCGCATTTGCCGCCTTTGACCACAGCCACTGCTTTGTCGACATCCGCGATAGCCAGCTTGCCGCTCCGTTTCCAAAGGTCGATCACACGCGCGGCGATGGCGACCTTGTCCAGCGCCCACTCAGAGCAGCATTGCTTGATGGTGATGATGACAGTGCACTGAGCGTCGGGAAACGCACCGTCAAAAAGAAAACGCTAAAAAGTCCACAGTCCCTGTTATCACCGCCATTCAGAGTACCTGTTGAACGAAGGAACCTGCCAGCATGCATCGACGCGTTGAACACCACTTTTGCCCATTCGCAGATGTGACTTGGACGCGTATCAAGGAAAAGAAGTAGTCGCCTTCTGGCTGGCAGTCGCGTACTCGCACGGACCAGTTACTTGTCCGTTTCTATAAGCCCTTATTACGCAAATGAATTCTTCTGTTATAGGGGGAAGAGAATTTTGTAGGGACAAGCAACCCTATGCGGGGGCCGGGGGCAGGGGCCGGAAGTCGGAGGCTGTTTTTATAAGGGAAACTCCTTATGAACATTTCGGCGGATTCCCCCATCGCTGCAATCTCAGGCTCCATCTGAACAGGACGGGGACATTAACTGTATGACTTCGGAAAACTTAGGTTTTTCACCGCATCCAAAGAAAAACCGAATTTCCCAACACGCTGCTCGGTAGGATCTCCAGTGTAGAATCCTACCTGTGACGGGTCGCCGAAGACTTCCGAGGACCGAAGACGGCTAACCCTCTCGCACCGATCCTTGCCTGAATGCAACAAGTCACTGCAATAACCATTGTCGATGCCGTCGGGTGAGATCGTAATGGAGCTTACGTATGGCCAAGTTAATCAACTCGTCTCGGACGAACTCGGCTTCTTCCAGCATGCTACCCTCTTTGTGTTCGACATGGAAGTCATGCTTGTTGGGAGTCGGTTCTGCACTTTGCTCGTTGCCCATTCTTGCAGGCAGAGATGAACGAAGCCGAACAGCTAAAGGATAGCTAGCTGAACTGATCGTCTAATGAAAAATGCGTTCGAAAAAGAGATAGAAAGGAACCATGGCTAGCGCACTAATGATATGCTAAAAAAATCCAGGCAATTCTCTTATTCAGTACTTTGCCTATCCAGAAAACTACGGGCCTTGGTTGAAGTTGATACTATGAAGAATAATAACAACACTGCAGAGAACGTCCTCGCCCGACGACGTGTTTGAATCCTCTAAGCAAACCGCCGTCGATTGGACCATATTTAGTGACCAGTGGTCTCAAATGGACAGACTGTGTTCAAATCGATGTTAGTATGTCAGAGCGGAATTCAGAGAAAAATGCCGAACTAAGCTCGACACCGAGCAGTAAACATTAACTGTCGTAAAGCATACTAGCCTCTCACATGCGCTAACGCGTGCACTTAGCGACGCTAGCGAGTCTTCACAAGACTTTTGACCGGTCATCACTTGTTCTCTGAATGGTTGGTTTGTGGCCAAACGGGACAGTTTATGGAAAACATCCTACAGTGACGCATGGTCGTACGCGCAGGCACACGAAAGCATGTCTACAAGGCATGAGAAACCCAGAAGCATGAGAGCACGTAGCAGAAAACGTGAATCTACAAATTAGTCGTCCATCTTCAAACAGTCGCAATCAGTTGCGACACGAATTTGTACGCAATCCCACAGTCGCAGAACATCGCCAGTCTTGCAACGGATGGAATCGCATAGAGAGTTGAGCTTAACATGGAGTGATCCGTCAATGTGCGGAACCGAGCTTACCATTTAAACTTGCTCACACTAAGTTTGACACTGCCCTAAAGTTGGAAAGTTTCGGCAGCATAACGTTTCGATTGCAACGAGAAAAAGGAGAGCCACGAATAAAAGCGTTCGGACACCAAGGAGCAAGAAAAGTTCGAGGGGCATGAGCCAGTTCACAACACGAGAAGAATTTTGAAAAGCACAGCAATGCATCTTCCTTGCTTAGGTCTTCAAATTGAGCAGAACCTATCATATTTCGACCGTTTATACCGCTCCATGCAGCTTATGTATTTACAAACAATAAATTAATCAATACAAAAGTATAGCCAACACGCATCGAGAATGTCCTGAGTTCGTANAGTCCGACCTCCAAACCATACATCGAGGACGGATGACGTCTCCGTTTTCGCTTACTCTGGACGTCTGTTTCGATGACAAACAGTTCCGCAAATGGGTAGAAAGTGCAAGGAAGAAGCGTCTGGACGTTTACCTGGAAGAGCTGGGAACGCTGATTCACGATGCAGTCGACTTCGTCGAACTGAGTAGGTCATCGAATAGTTATCATTTCAGAAAATTACCGGCAAATATGGACCGTTTTTCCGAGAATCTCGACCACTTGACGTGTCAAGTGGTCAGAACGGAGCGAAATACAGAAAGGCGAGAGGGTAAAACGGGGCCGTATCGTACAGTACGGAACAGAGTATGAAGCGGCTCGAATGACGCCGTCCTGAGTCGTTCTGGTGTAGAGCGGCACGGAAAAGAGCCGTTTTTCACCGTTCCGCTTTTCGTGCCGTACTCTGCGGAACGGAATACGGTACGGAAGGGGCCAGTAAGAACGCGAAACGGTACGGACGGGGGTACGGAATGGAGTTCGGATGTGGACGGTGTTTGCCGAAGCCTGCTTGACACTCTGAACTGCACCGAGTATGTGCCTGAATGCTGCTTGCGTATGGTCCTGGAAACCTAACGTTTCTTCGACCGTATTGAATGTTTTAGCACTTCCCTTCCCCACGATCACGAATTCGCTGCGCGACAAGGCGAAGGATCTCGGCTTCAGCGGTACGGAGATGGCCCTGCAATATCTCGGCGAAGACGACGAGCGTGACCAAACCATAGTCGAGCTCGGCGAGAAGTTCCAACTACATATGCGGTCGTTGATGTGCAAGGTTCGCGCCAACGACCACAGCGAGGTGATCGACGGTCTGCTGCCGGAACTGCTCCAACTGCGGCAATGGCTCGACCGCTCCTGGACCCGTGACGCCAAGAAGGCAAGGAGCGTTATTCAGCGGAAGATTGGATAACCTACTCGGCGAACGAGGGAGGAGGCTTTGAAAGAAGCGATGCAGCTGAACTTGTCGACGAGAAGAGTTCGCTTAAACCGGAGGCGAAGAACGAACTTTAGTCCTTTTCAACATCCCCGGTTTGCTTTACATGCACGTGCGTCGACAAATTTTGCAACGGGCCCATGAACTCTTCTGGTTCTTTTAAGCGACAAGTTTTCCTGCACGCGTTCGGAGGCGCTAGCTCGCTTCTTCTGGTTCGGCATGTCCTACTGGCCGGGACAGCATGCAGGTCTTTTAATGTAGTGTAATAGCTTCATGGATGCCTTTAATGCGGGTCTCTCATTCATTTGATGTTTAGCAACGATAAAATTTTAATTTAGTTCATGTTCTAGATCGACCAAATAAAGCCAAATAAAGCTTGCAAAACCGTAAATACCGAACTCTAAGCCCATGACTGGCCAAGAGTTTCAAAGACTGGTCAACATAACCGGAAAGGCCGTTCGCCTTAGTCTCGCCAAAGGAAGTCGGCATGTGCAAAAAGCCATTATTTTGCTGGTCTGGCAGTGTCTTCAGCGATTGCGCCAGACCTCTCTCGAGCCGTCATTTTCCCTCACAAAGCGCAGCAAAAGACCTCGTGCATCCGCCGAGGTTCTCACCACGTCGCGACTGGCGGCCTTGGCAATGGCCTAGCGGCAGCTGTCGACGGCCATGTGACGACCCTCTCCGCGTACGGCGTGACGGGAGCGCCTCCGGCCGCCTCATTCACGCTTACCCCTTCCCTCCATCGCCGGCTTCGTGTTTTCCGACACAAGTTCTGTCAAGCGGCGGCAGTTTCAAAAGTCACATTGATTTCCAATCGAGCGTCATGACCTCGCGGGCGCCCCGTTTTTGAGTTGTTTTCGCAACCACTGCGGTCAAAAAAATGCAATAACTTAAGGATTTTGAGTGTCTCTTCGGTATAATCCATACGCTTTCTTGAAGGCAACAATTTCGTATAATTTTATGGAAAAGGACAACGCTTCTTGGCCAGTAAACTAAGCGAGTGTCGAGAACATCTACGTGGTACGGATGCGGGAATGCAAGTCGCTGGCTAAACAACGTCCTGTTTAAACAGCTAGCTTTCTCTTACTGCGTGGAACAGACCGAAATCGATGCCGAACCTCATCCGTTCGTCGAAACGAAAAGACTGTAGTACAACAGGCATCCAATAGTAAGCTTTGTCGGCAACTGGTTTAACGGTTGAGTCGTTGTTTGTTCCCCACTGCTTTTCGAACAGTGGCACTTTAAAACATTTTACTAGCACCCCAAAGAAGCTTCCCAAAGAAGCTTCATATGCTGGCATTGGTGCACAACGTTGTGTGTTGGTATTGATTGTCCCGGTATTCGACGAGAAATTACTAGCCGGGATTGCATCGCACATAGTTGATTTATGCCGTTCTATGCGACGGCATGTATCAGGGCTGCGGGATTGAATTTTGAAGACCGAGACCGAGACCGAGACCGAGACCGAGAGTTAGAATTTATCACGGTCATTTGGAACCTCCGTAGGTCAAATACCAGTAGAATCTAATATGCACTAGGTAAAATGACATTTTGATGGCCCTTTACATTTGCTAAAATGGCCCGCCGCTAGACGCCGCCCGAACGAATTTTACGCTTATTTTAGCAAATTTTGTCCAGATTTCGCTGGCATCGCCTGCAGCGGGCCTTATTTAAGGCAAAGTTATGTTATGTGCGTTGTTTAGAAAATTCGTTTTCACCAAGCCAATCCCGTGTTTCCTACATTTCCGAGTTTCGACACTCACATTCGGGGCCGCCCAGAAAGTACATAATCCATTGCAGGGCCCTTTTATTACCCCGCACCCCCTCGCCCAAATGTGGTCAATCTATGTTTACAACTAAGTCCAAAAACAGCCCGCCGCAGGCGACACCATCAAAATTTTAGGTGCAAATTTGAGAATTTGCACCTTCGAGAACTCCCACTCATTAGGGTTTGAGTGGGAATTTGTTAGTGATTGCGTCAAAATTTGTCGAATTCTTGGCAAAAACAATGAAATATTTTCACCGAAAAAAGCTCAAAGCGGGCTGATTTTCTCATGACCGAGACCGAGACCGAGACCGAGACCAGACCCACCGAGAGTCTCGGTTTTCGAGACCGAGACCGAGACCCGCAGCCCTGGCATGTATGCTAAGCGTGCTGTTGGAGAGAACGGTGCCAAAATGCAATGCAAGTGTCCTAGCATTGCATTTTTGTGAGCGTTTGCGATTTTAGCATGCGCGAAACAAAGGTAAATCGAAGAGCGAATGAAGAACGTTTCTTGAAAAAGTAATTGTAATTTTATTGAAATGAACGGGCAAATAAAGGCATACAGCACTAAATGCAGTACATGCAACTAATACATTTGCCTGCAAACGAGAAAAAAAACAAATGAAGGCAACATGTAGCTTATTGGAGATGCTGAGTACTGCGTGTTGAGAGCAGGAAGAAATGGGCATGGAGAGGAGACGAAAGCGCTCAAGTCGGGGGAGGGGAGGGGGTTTCATTGGGGGATGATTCCGCTGCTAGCCAACTGACTTACAAATCTTTCAGTTTTTTAGCTATGACTATGGTGTCAGGCAGGCCGTTCCAAGCATTGATGGTTTGGCACAAAGAAGTTATGCTGGATTTGTAGCTACGTAGTTTGCACCGCGAACAGTCTTACGTATTTGTGATGTTGTAAAATCCGTTTCAGCAAAGTGGCAGGGCGCGTTTTATTGAGTTCTTGTTTTCCGATTCTTTGCGTATTAATCATCTACATCTTTAGGTTATTGAAGTCGCACAACTGACCAATGACAGCACGAGACGGCTTCACGGCTGCGGAAACAGCCGAGTGTAGGAATTTTGCACGTCGCGCAGATCCCTCTCGCGAAGACCGTCGATGGTTTGAGAACTTCGTTAACACCATGCGGCGCGAACTAATCGCCGACGTACGTCACTGCCTTCTTTTGAAACGCAGAGCGCATGAATAAGTTCAGGCCGAGAACCGCGAGGATGCACTGCGTTCTGAAATCCGGGAAAAGGAACGCGAGCTGGAGTCCGCAAACAACACCATCAGCGACCTGCGAGACAAGAACGCAGACCTGGAAAGCGAAAGAGCGACGCTGAACAACCGGGTCCACTGCCTGGAAGCGGAAGTGGACGAGCGGGACGACGTGGCTCGCCAGTGGAAGGAGCATGCTGAGACGTTGGAGCAGGAGTGCGATGCAAGTAAGCAGGAAAACGAGCAACTTCGGGATAAAGTTGACGATCTGGGGAACGAGTTGGAGGAATGTGGCGAAGACCTTCGAGACAAGGAGGTAGAACGGATTGATTCCTTTCATTGCCTCTTCCTGTATGAGGACGATAAATGGACCCTGAAAGTATTGTCATTTCCGGGGAAAAGAGTAAAATTCGACCAGGTGGGAGTAACATCATTGAACCCCGGCGAGTCCTAGTCTGACGCACATTTTCGGATGTATTTCCCGGGCGAAGCCGTCTGTCCTGTCGCCAAAAAGGAAGGCAAGTGGTCCAGCAGACGATATTGGGAAAGATAGGATCTAGAGGACCGCATGCACGGGTAGACTCGCTGCCCATGCATGTGTGCTTTCAGTATGTTTTCCAGGAAGCCCGGCAATCGTTGGAGGCCGCACTCATCCATGCTAAGGGCAAATACGAGCAACTTGAAGAGGAGCATGAAGCCACGATAGAGGAACTCGGCAACACCCGAGAGCGGATGGAAGTACTGGAAGAGCGTGAGGGACGACTCTTAGCTCGCGTGTACGCTCAGGAACTGCAGGACATCGGCATTTCAGCTGCAGACACCGTTTACATCGAGGTACGGCGGCCATACCGTAGAGATTGTCAATCAGGAAAAGAAAAGCATGTCAAGAATCATTTTCGCAACGTTTTTCCGTTCTCCTCGATGACCGTCTACGTATATGGTCAGATCAAACGGTTGGTAATTCAGGGAAATTATGAATTTCTCTTTCGTCATACGAACCCCCCCCCCCCCACACCCCCTTCGTTGCGCTAAGGTTCTGACGAACTTTCAGGCCCTAAGTAACTTAGTCTTTGCACAGGATCCCGACAAGGTTGTGGCACGCGTTACGAAGGCAAACCTCATCAAAGGTTTCGACCTGCACATGGTCGGCCGGAAGCGTACGAACAAACCGGTGCGGGAACTAAGTGCGAGAGCTGCGGCCGAATACGCTAATACGATGAACATCAAGCCGCAATGCCGAGGTGAGATGCTCGACGTCTTCTTTTCACGCGCGATGGACACCTTCGAAAAGCGCGCGGTCGTCGGAGTGAAGCGACGACGAATGGAAGAGCGATTGACCTACGTGGCACAATAGTCTGGCGTTGTAAACTATCTCGCTGAATTGTTAGTCACCACACTTATTCCTGATCTCAGTGGATAATACTCATTATTTGCTTAAAATTATGGCCATAATATCTTGGCATCTCAAGCTAGCTTGCTCCATATAACAGTAGCGACATACCAGTCGTCTATCTAACCTGCATGTTTTGCACAACAACAATAACGCGGATAAAAGCTACGATGGTAGTCTAACTTTTGGGAATCCCGACAAAGTCGGCGTAGCGCCGTCGCAGCCCAGAACCTATCGGATGTCAAGAACATTAAGTAAGCAAGAATTCAGAAAACATCTGGCCAAGAGGGATGAGTGTCCCTACAACCCCTGTCCAAAAAATGTATGCGAAAATAAGTCACAGGGTCCTTCCTCAGAACAACCGGTACTGCTGTTCAAAGCACCGCTGCTTCCCTTCTCTACTTGTCGATCTTCGTCGGACCGACGCTAAGCTTTGAGTTGCATGGCTCAACCAGAGGAGCCGCAAGAACAGAAGCACTCGATTGCACGGACATTGGCCGTGCAAATAAACGTGTGGCTCTCGCTTCAAGCATTATCCGAGTTGCCACCGAAAGTAATATTGCTAAAAAAGTTACTAATTTCATATCGAACAAAACTGAGAATACGTGGAAAACATATATAAGAGCCGCAACAATCTGGCTCTTACCAGGGATGGGATTCGGAATCGGATTCGGAAAGTCGGAAAATCGTTTGTTTTGCTTCGGATTCGGATTCGGTTTTCGCAATGGACCGATTTTCCGAATCTTTTGGTGTAAACTAAGTATGAATGGGTAGGTGCAAATTGAGTGGGTATTAGACATTTTTTTCTTTTTGGTCCTTGTGGTTAGTTTTCTTTGAGGCCGATTCCGTTTCGTATGTAACGGACATTGGGTCTTCGAACAACCAAAATAAGCGCATCCCCTCGCTGAGTCTGAAAGTCGGAAAATCGGATTCGGAAAATCGGAAAATCGGTCTTTTGCATCGGATTCGGATTCGCTTTTGAATTGGAGGGTAGATTCGGATTCGGTCCCCCTCCCTGGCTCTTACTAAAACGCAAATAAAAGATATCCAGTATTCATCGTCTTTTTTATTGAGTAACAGCTAATGATAGTGGACAACGTAAGTTAAGATGTAACGAGGAGAATGGAAACTGTGGTGGTCGTGGAGGAAGCAAGCTGCCAAAGGCTGAAGACCTCAAGCAGAACTGCTCGCTGACGAATCCACGTCGTATGTGCGATCGAAACTGTCCGTGGAGAAGAAGCTAGCTGAAAGTCGAATGTACTGCGAAAGACAAATGTGAACCTTTTCGAGAACAGCAAATCCACAGCTTTTTGTCGGCTAGTGTCTCTTACCCTTTTCGTCGTCCTGCTCGCTTTCTACACTTTCTTCGGGCATCGCCGAAGCACCCATGCGAGGAATGGCTTTGAGAAAGCGATTCTCTTCCAGAGCCTCCGCGAGTTTCAGCCGAAGGCCTTGTGCTATCGAGCCAGTTTCCTGCAGCTGGAGAGTCACGTTCTCGATCGCTTCGTTCTTCTCGGCTAGCTGCTTCTTCAGCTGGTGAATATCCTCCATGAGCTGATGTTCTCGCTCGGCGTACACTTCGCGAATGAGGTCGCAGGCGGGTTCCGGCGTGTCCGAAGCGATGCGTTCAGGGTCGACGGACGACACATGTCCGTCATCAACAGGATGTGCGACGATGTCGTCAGTCTAGGGAAAAGTTCCAAATACTACTTGATGATTGGGCAAACGAACATAGGTCGAATTCAATGTTCAACGGACGTTTGTCGGAGCATTTTTGTTCACGCTGAGTGTTAACTCTGCGTGAGGACATTTTGCAACACGCTAACTGGCGCTTTGAACAAGACATTCAGTACCCCACGCAATTTCGTACCTTATTGTTCCAAAAATAAAGTGTAGTTTACATTAAATTTGACAATGAGCGGGCTTGAAATACCACGTGCCAGACTGACCCTTCCCCCTCCGTACCGTACGTCGTGCCGTAATTATGACAAAACGGTGCGGCAGGGAGTACGTTAGGGTACGGCCATCAGCTCTACTTCGAGGGTGACTTTGTAACCGTTATAAGCTCACGTCCTCACCGCATCTTGAGTACCTTTTCGCGCTTTTGCCAGGAGCCTGCACTGGAATTAAGGCTTGCGAATTGTTTAGTTGCGTCATCGAGCTCCTGATGGAAGTAGTGGCAACAAGTGCGCAGTTCGTCATTCTCCGAGCGCAGTTCCGCAAGCTGACCGTAGTTTTCGCCGAGCGCATCGCGAAGCAGAAGGGTCTCCGCAGTCGCTTCCTTCAAGTCGTACGTGGTATTCTAAATTCCAAGGATTGTACTGTTAGGCAGATGATCGAGATCCTTACCTGAAGCTGCTTATCCTTCAGAGCCAGTTCTTCACGCATGTTGGCGACTTGAAGTACCAACTGGTTGAAGTCAGGTCCTCCTTGCTTTTTCGAAGAACACGGTAGTTGAGTTGTTCGAACGAGCGAGCTCCGTTCGCGTTCTACAATTTGGAATGCTGTATATGCCACATCGCATTCTGCTTACCTTCAGTTCCTTTTCGAGCTCGGTAATCCGGGCTCGAATCTGCTCCATTTCGGCTCTCATCTCGCGAATGACATCGTCTTTCTCGGCGATCATCTTCTAAAAGTACACTAAATGATAGCGAGTAGGCACTTCTAAGCAACCTCGGATGTTGTCTGCTGAGACACCAGCTCCGAGCGAGAGGTTTCCAGCTGGCCGTCGAGGAACTTTAGTTGATCATCCTTTTCGTCGACTTCGCGTCGCATAGCAGTAGCTTCTGCTGTTGAGGCCTAAACATGTCGTTGCGACAAGGCAGTGTCAAATAAGCGAACAAAACACCGTGGAATTCGAAGGTATATACTCGATCGAAGGGAACTTGGAATTGAAGGGTATATACTCATCTCCGAAAATAAGAAAATCCTAATCGACCAATTTTATGGCAGCTTCAACGGAAAACACCGAGGAGTTACGCCACGCCTTGGACGCTCACTAGTTGCCAGAGGCTCAGATCTTAGCAAAATCACCAAAGCCTAGAGCCTTGACTTGTGCTATGACCGCAGCCCAAAGTTATCCTACAGTCGGCAGGAGTCAGGTAGCCCATCCGTCACCTGGAGAAGCCGAGTGAAGTCACGGCAGCATAGATTGACCTGCGGCGCCTTTGGTTGCTCTGTAAGCTGTGAGCAAAGCTCCAGTTGTTCGACGCTCTGCTCCTGCACAACTAGTTCCTGGACGAGCGACGATTCCTCGGCTAAAGACAGCTTCTGCAGTGCTTCCTAATGTAGGCCGAATATGGGCCGCCATACATTGGGATATCCAAAAATTGTGTGTTGTGTGCGCCAGATCTATGGCACTACTTGGAATCAGTACAAGGTCCTAGACAGCGCTAAGCCTAGAAAAAATATCGCTCATGTTTTTGTCAACGAACCGTCGGCCTGGAACTCACCCAGAGTTCAGCGTCCTTCTCCGACAGTAAGTGTTCAAGTAGCTCGCGTTCGCCGCCTTTGATCGCAGCCACTGCTTTGTCGACATCCGTGATAGCCAGCTTGTCGCTCCGTTTCCAAGGGTCGATCACACGCGAGACAGTGGCGATCTTGTCCAGCGTCCACTCCGTGCAGCACTGCTTGATGGCGATAACGACACTGCACTTAGCGTTGGGAAACGCTCCTTCAAAGAGAAAGCGCTAAAATTCACAGTCGCAGTTATCACCCGCATTCAGCGCACCTGTTGCATGAGGGAACCTGCCAGCATGCATCGACGAGTTCCACACCACTTTTGCCCATTCGCAGATGAGACTTGGACGTGTATCACGGAAAAGAAATAGTCGCCTTCCGACTGGCAATCACGTACGCGCACAAACCAGTTACTCGCCCGTTTCTGTAAGTTATCATTACGCTAATGATTAAATGCATATTACGTAATCTCGTCTGTTTATGGGTAAGGGAATTCTATAGGGGCTAGCGACCACCAATTTTATAAGGGACCCCTTACAAAATTTTCGACGGATTCCCACTCCCTCTTTAAACTCTCCCTTCTCAAAAGTGTCCAATAGATCAGACCATGTGCAAAAAAGGGTCCGGAAAATTTACTTACGACCAGGCGAATTGTGCAACCATGCTCGTATACAACACCGTCTCGCGCTGCTTCGACGTCAAACTCAACCGTAGTGTCGGCAATGAAACGAGACGGTTGCCTAAATGTCTCTTTTGCATCGCACTACGAACCGTATAAAGTCATAGTTGTACTCACTCTTCAAGGTTGTAGAACGCATCACGTATCGCTGCAATCTCCGGCTCCATCTGAACGGGACATTCATTGTACGACTTCGGAAAACTTAGGTTTTTCACAGCAGCCAAAGAAAAACCGAATTTCCCAACACGCGGCTCGGTAGGATCCCCAGTGTAGAATCATACCTGTGACGGGTCGCCGAAGACTTCCGAGAACCGAACTCTGCTAACCTTCTCGCAATTATCCTTGCCTGAATGCAACAAGTCATTGCAAGAACTATTGTTGATGCCGTCAGGTGAGGGCGTAATGGAGACGTACGTACGGCCAAATTGATCAACTCGTCTCGGACGAACTCGGCTTCTTCCAGCATGCTACCCTCTTTGTGTTGGACATCGAAGTCATGCTTGTTGGGAGTCGGTTCTGCACTATGCTCGTTACCCATTCTTGCAGGCAGAGATAAACGAAGCCGAACAGCTAAAGGATAGCTAGCTGAACTGATCGTCTAATGAAAAAGGCATTCGAAAAAGGGATAGAAAGGAACCATGGCTAGCGCACTAACGATATGCTCAAAAATCCAGGCAATTCTCCTACTCAGTACTTTGCCTCTCCAGAAAACTACGGGCCTTAGTTGAGGTTGATACTAGGTATGAAGAATATAACAACACTGCAGAGAAGGTCCTCGCCCGACGACGTGTTTCAATCCTCTAAGCAAACCGCCGTCGATTGGACCATATTTAGTGACCAGTGGTCTCAAATGGACAGACTGTGTTCAAGTCGATGTTTGCATGTCAGAGCGGAGGTCAGAGAAAAATGACAAACTAAGCTCGACACCGAGCAGTAAACCATTAACTGTCGTAAAGCTAGCCTCTCACATCCACTAATGCGTGCACTCATCGATACTAGCGGGGCTTCTGACCGGTCATCACTTGTTCTCAGAATGGTTGGTTTATGGCCAAACGGTATAGGTTATTGAAAACGTCCTACAGTGAGGCATGGTCGTAAGCGCATTCAAACGAAAGCATGCCTACGAGGCATGATACAACCAGAATCATGCGAGCACGTAGCAGAGAACGTGCATTCCACAACTTGGGTGCCATCAAACGAATTCATTTCAAATCTGCGCACTTTAAACAATGGGCAAAACTATACGATTTAATTTGTGGACGCTCCCCCAGTACGCAAGATCTGATATAAATTGGGGTGCAAGACCAGCACGAATGGATGTCCAAAGCATCACATGCTGGCGTGGGTTGTGCTTAAAGTTCACTTATCCCGTTGCTCGTGAGCAATGTCCCAGGACATAGTGATGACACCGTAGTTAGAGAGTTGAGCTAAACATTGAGTGATCCGTCAACGTGCTGACGCTGACTTGCGGAGCTTACCAATTCGACTTGCTTGGGCAGACCTACAGCACTGTGGACCAATTATTCAGTGCGAGGAAGATCGAAATAAGTCACACAAGTTTGCCACTGCCCTAAAGCTGGAACATTTTGACAGCATAACGCTTCACTTGCAATGAGAAAAAAGGAGAGCCACGAATGGAAGCTCTCGGCCGCCAAGGAGCAAGACAAGTTCGAGGGGCATAAGCCAGCTCACAACTCGGTAAGCATTGCGAAAAGCACAGCAATGCATCTTCACTGCTTACGTCTTCAAACTGAGCCGAACCTATCATATTTCGACCTTTATACCGATCCGTACATCTTAAGTATTTACAAACAATAAATTAGTCAATACAAAAGCAATAGCTAACACGCATCGAGAAGGTCCTGAGTTCGTCGGAGAATCGTATCGCACCGAAAATAAGTCAAGGAACGCCCGAAGAAGGCAGTGAATTTGGGACATTAAAGCAGTTTCCTATTCGTTCGCTGGGATCTAGCGTCGATTCCACGTGGGCGCAGACCGGCCGGAAGCACACAGTCAGGCTATACGCCTGATGACGTCCGATTGTCCTCGCCCAGGATGGCGACGTCGTCCGAAAACCTGGTCTTTTTCAGCGACCCAGGCGTTTCTGGCCTTTGAATCACTTCGCTAACATTCGCTGCGACAATCGTCGGACTGTTCGGCGCCGGCTCTGTGCCGTAGGAAGCCGTGGTGGCGTCGCTTACTCGCCTCCGCTCGATGACCTGCACGGTGGTGGAGAACTTTGCTTTCTTGGAGTCCTTCCGCTGCACGTAGCCGTCCTTGAACTCGAGCTCATCCTCCGTTCCGCGACGTTTCTGACTCAGCCGGACGCCCCACATCTTCTCCGGCGCTTTTCCTGAAAGCGCCAGGCTTAGTACAGATGGATGATATGACTTTAAGCTTTAGATTTTGCATTCTACGTATGGTTGGGATCTGTCTTGTTAGCTAAANTCCGCCTGCAGCGATGTCCTTTCTAAACAACCTTTGTGAAGAACGGAAAAATATCGGAAAAGCAACGTCCTTGCACTTTGCACAAGAGACGTTCGGTCGGAATAACCGGAAATGAAAATTTGGGTGGAAGGATGGTTATATTACTTTGAAAGCTCGTGTCGCCCGAGGCATTCGCATTCGACATTATAGTCGTGCGTCAAAATGCTAACGGTCAATAGGTCAAGTTATCGTTTTTGCGCCGAAGGGTAGTTTATTGATAGAAGACAGATTTTGTCAAGGCTCAAACAGTCTCGGACTAGAAGCTAGACTCTCAAGACCGCCCTTTTCGTATCGGTACAGCTGAAATATGCAGCGCCCTTGTGGGATACCAACAGTGTTTGGCGCCGACCCGTCGTCCAGTACGGCAATGTCGTTTTACGGAACGGAAGAGGGCATTTGGGGGTACAGCACGGCACAGAATATAGCACTGGCCCGGATTTTTTCGTTTTGCCCTGCCGTGCGTTTTGCAGGTTTAGTGCAATGAATCGAAGATGATAAATCTCGGAACGGCATGGTGAAGCAAGAATCGATGCCGAGAATATCCAGCCGACCGGAGCTTAGCGGTACACAGCTGTAGTAGAGATCGACATTGACCACCCGTACCGTTGGCCGTAGCCGTACTGACCCCTCCCGTACCGTAGCCGTAGCCGAACTGACCCTTCCCGTGCCGTAGCCGTACCCGTATTTTACTACTACTACGGCCCGTAAAAAGGCTGAAATTGTAGCCGTACCGTAAAGCCGTACTGACCGACCACACCCGTACCGTAGCCGTAACCGTATTTTACGGCTACGGCTACGGCCCGCAGTACGTTACGGGTGTCGATCTCTAAGCTGTAGTTAGTTAGGGCGGCATAGCGCAAAGCGAGTGGATAAAAAAGGCATGCTAGCTAGGAGCAGTTACCTACCTAAGTACGTCTACTAGATTAAGTTCCCCGTTTTGGATTTTTTCGGTCGTGCTAGTTGGAACTTCCAAATTGCCGACAAGTATGCATCCTTGCTGTGCGAATAAGGTTTAAAAATCCGGAGAAACATTACAGTGAATTCATGGGCGAAACATTGGAGGAATCAAACGGGTTTGCTTTTTTGCGTTTGGCAGATGTTCGTTCTCACTGCAAACAGAGTATCGCTCGGCAGTTCGAATGAATTTTACTTTCGCTGACAAGACGTCCTTGCCTAACTATACGGAAGCGGAAGCATTTCATTGCCCGTACCCTGCGGAGGAGGCCGACGGTCCGTCTGGCGAGCGCTCCCTAATGGGTCATTACCGGGAAAATAACACGAGTTTAATTAGGCGGAAATGCGACCAGTTGACCCGGATTGTTTCCGTAAAACAAGGCATGTTTCGTGTATTTTTCTCGGAGGTCACGTACACAGCAGTACCAGAAACATTCGAAGCGAATCCGGAAGCGAAATTCGAGAAAGGTGCGAAATTATGTCGATGGGCGCCTAGCAGTGGGAGTTTTATCCAGTGTAAAGTTTCTAAAAAGGTTCGGTTTTTGTAGTGGGTCCGAATTCGATTTACCCAGACCGAAAAAGCAAAGACTTTAAAGCAAAAGTCGATGGGCGCCTAGCAGAGGGCAGAGTTCTAGAGCCCTCAAGCAACCCTGGGCAACGGGCCTTAAAGGCCCGGCGGGCCCTAAGATTTTTGCCCTGTCCGAAAATGTCTTTTGGTCCCCCCTTTGGTATTTTTCCAGAGGTAAAATCTTACCCTTTGCAGCGAGTTTAATGCACTATTTTGGATACTCTTTACATAAAGTAGCCTGCCGCAGGCACCGCCATTGGGACTTTCAGGAATATTTGGCAAAAAAATGGTTAAAATATTGACGAAATCTGCCTATTTTTGAAAAAAATACCGGGCCCTACCCTAGGCCGAGCCCGGGGCCCGGCTAGGTCTGCAAATATGAGGGGCCCGGCAAGGCCCGGCGGGCCTATGGCCCGGTTGCCCAGGGTTGCCCTCAAGTTAGGTCCCATCCCTGGTACGCAGTAGCGCAGTCAATGCAAATCGCTTGGACCTCCCAATTTTCGTGTCGCCGTCGTCTTGTTGCAAATATTTGCAACGAGACACCTATCAGACTCTGTGTTAAAAGGTATCTTAAGGGGCAGTGGCAGCAAGCGTGGACTGAACCCTACTTACATAAATACCACCGTGTCGTCGTCGGTATTGTTCGCTACAGACGTCGTGTTTGGCCTATTGTACTGTCGACATGTGCCTCTGCAAGAGCGGCAAACCGTCGGTGCAGCTTCCACATGAGATCCATAGAGGGAGGTAGTGAGAAATATGCCGGCGATTGCGAAAAGCGCTACTCTAGCGACGATGAAGAAGGGCATCTCTAAAGGACACGTCGATGAAGAACATCAATCATTACTCTTTAAAAAATCTCATTAGGGTGTGGCGCTTAAGGCCGGACAGGGAGATCAGATCGATGGACCAACAAAGTGAATTTTGCAGACCACATGGCGTCTCATGTTCCTCTTCGCCCTAGAAACGCGGGTAATTCTGAGCGTCATTTCGAACAGAACTAAGATGGGTTTTCTTATTTCAGAAAACTATGAATTTCTTCAGCAAAAGGCGAACAAATTCTTTGACCGTTAAAACCGAGTTCTTCAAAAACTTTGCTAGCAACCCGCTTAAACGTGCGGTGACGTCGCGAAAGTGGTTTCGAGGCCGACGCTACGCGTCGGCGGCGCTTACCGTCCGTGGCATCGGGTATGAGAAATGACGATCGAGACGTGGGCCGTGGTGGAGACGGTGCAGACCGGTGTCGCCGACGTCGCCCTTCGAAGGACAGCAGCGCGGCGTTTCGGTTGCGGCGGCCGTCGCAGCAGCAGCGTCGCGCTGGCGCCGGCGGAAGATTGAGAGGCCCTTCCGCTTCGTGTTCTTTCCTCTTTCGCGCGTCTCCACCTGTCCTCTTCGCACGTCTTTTCGTGATCCCTGCGGCCGTGCGGTTCACATGTTGCGATCGAACGGGTAGTTTTAAGGCCAGCCGATTGCCCTTTACGCTTTCGACAAGTGGGTGGATTTCTCGGGCGTCGTAAAACTGTTAACGGCCTCCTTTACTGGTACGGCCATGTGGTCAGTGATGCTATGAATTTTGTACCTTCCTGTATTTCCAACAACCTCAGTCAATTTAGCGACGTTGCATCTGATCTTGTTTTTAGCCATGAATGTTTCTTAAAACGCTGAAAAAAGAACGCTGAAAATTCATCCAAAATTTCTGTTCAGTTTTGAACATCCGGAGACGTCTCTGCCGAAGCAGTTTGAAATCCGACCGCATGACTATTGTCGATTGTCGCGCCAGAGCTTCAACACGTGCCAGACATTGAAGACATAACCTTCACCATTTCTGCTCGATTTTGGCCTTTGTGCTCAAAGCTTTTCCATTCTTTTTGTCCTATTTGTCAACGGCCCCTGCTGGTTCCCACTCAGTCACGTACATAGCTCGTTGTCTTCAGCCAACAAATGACTGAAGCTAGTACAATTGACGGCGCAACGCCCTCGCAACCTTCCACCGACAACGCAGGCACCCAGTAACACATGAGCACAAATTCAACAAGTCTACGGCCAGCACATGGACGGGAAGGAGCCGCTCACCATAAGCGTCCTCGTTGTCCGATAGCGTTGTCGGTGCTATCCTGCACAGAGAGTCAGTTATTAGAGTCAACTAAATGTCTGAATCGGAATTGCGCGGTACCCCTGATAAACACGACACCGCATTGACGCAGGCGCGTATCTTCCGGGTCAAAGGGTCACATGCCTTTTAGGTTCAAGTATAAGATTATTCAAACTAACTTCATCTTGGCCCAACTTAGGTAGCAAGTTTGGTTTCAGCTTGCGGCGGGTTAAATAGTGATTGCCTTTGGACTACGCCGGGATTTGGACCAGATGCATGCGGCGGGCAACTTACTACAGATTCCCACACTGCACAGACTGGGTAAGTGTTCTGGTCAGTGCCATCTGGAAAATTAGGTGCTTGGACCAATTCGGAGCCTAGTTGTCGAAGCCAAAAAATGTACCGAAGTTCGGAATTTCCGAATGCGAACGTCGGTTCAAGCTGTATCGAGAGGTATGACTTACATAAAACCAACACCATATAAAGCGCTGCTGAGGTGTGCTAAAAGTGTTGTATTTCCAAAATGTATCAAAATGTAGCAACGTTTGGCGAGGGCTTCTCGGATAGCGTAGTACGATAATTGTTTCCTAGAACTTTCGACCGGTAACGTAGCGCCTCGCGTCTACGAACCTTCATGCACACTCCGAGCTGGAAACATGCATGCGTGTAGTCAAGCGTACCGAGCGGTACGCATCCCGTGGTATTCTGGAATTCCAGACAAAGAATACAGGAATTCAATAATTCGGCTCATGCAAAAAGGTGTACTGGGAGTGGCGCATGCGTAAGCAAAAAGCAAAGCAAAGTAAAAATGAACTATTCTGCTCTGGTTCCGGGAATATTAAGTTATGCGTAGCATGAGGCATTGGATGCATCGTAAACCGCACATACGTTGAATGCAAGCGCATACAGGCGAGACGAATGCAACGTGCAGGCATAACAGGCAGTCGTGGTGGCATTTGCGCATGGCACAGACAGGATTTAGATGAGTCCACTGGAAAAGCAATCATGTATCGAAAATTCTTGTGAAATTCAGGGAGCTTCGCTGCGTGCACGTCAGCGGACGCGAGAAGCTAGTTGAAGGTATTTCCTATCTGGATTAATATCCAAAAATGATATAATTCCAGCCGTCTGTGCAGGATGAGGCACGATGACAAGGAGCAGATACATCACTGCGGTGCATATGATGCAAAAGAGTCCGGATTCGGTGCATTCCTGGTTTCGTTAATTCGGATCCGGTCCAAACACCGAATTTAACACTTTCGCATAAGCGCTTGTACAGTTTTCCCTCATTAGGTCGACTGTGCATAGGACGCCGGTCATAAGCACGAAAGAAAAATTCGGATTCGGATTCGCAAATTCGGCTCCGGCATTCGTAATCGCTTCGGTTTTCTTTTTGCCTCCGTATCGGTGCTTGCAGTTCTCGCATTCTGCGACGTTCTCGTCATTTTGCTTAATTATGTCGACCAAGCTAAGAGAAAGTACAGGGAGCGAATGGAGAACTGCAAAGCTAGCCCGCATTGTTATGCATCGGGATGCTGTTAAAAAGCTTGTTAAAGTAAAAAGTCGCAGCACGGACATATCGCCTCGTAACTGTCAAAGTCTGAACCAGGGTTTCAAAGTCTCTACAAACCTTTATCTCTACCTCTACTTCTACGTTGCCACCGGAAAACCTCTACTAAACTGGACAATGTGGCCTAATCAGTCGTCAAACATGTAGACCGATCAGAGACCCGATTGTTTACGAAACACTATCTAGTAATACCGCATTTAACACTAACTGGCAAATCTCAACCTCTACCTCTTCTTCTACCTGATCGCTGCAAAACTCCTACTTCTACCTCTGCTCATCCTCTGGAAAACCCATAGTTCTACCTCTACCTCTACTTGACTCCATTGAAAACCTCAACTCTACCTCAACCTCTACGTAGAGGTAGAGGTAGAGCTGAGGTAGAGGTTAACGTAGAGGTTGAAACCCTGGTCCGAACTCTTTATCGCACTGATTCCACAAGAAAAGATGTCCATACGCCGTTGAAGGATGTACGGTGGTGTAACAAGCGCAGGAATTTGAAGCATGCAAGCGCCAGACGGACCGTTTTGACCGCGAAACCGTTTCGGCCAATGAAGGCGGGTCGTTTTAAATCAACGAAACTTTAAACAGTCGCAGCCAGTCACTGTCAGTCGACGTATACGTGCTTGGGTTGACTGTTATGCCTTACGCCGTATGCTTTCTGCATCCATGGCAATCGTCACGGCGGTAATATTCTTATCACATAAACTAAAGCGCTGTTGTCATGTACCAGAAGTTTCGTATTTGCATAGTGTCGTAGCATCGCTCGAGAGGTCTTCTCGGATGACTAACATGATAGGTGTTCCCTAAAATGTTTCAACCAGTGACATCGGTGACGTGTTCTAGAAACTCCATGCGTTGAACATGCATGCGTACGTAGCGGTACCGCATACGGAAGAATCCATAGGTGTACGCACGCGGTCGTACTAAGCGTGCGCACATCCATACAGCCAGGAATTACGCCAGACTAACGGAATCGTTGCATGTCCTGGAAGGTCCTGTAAAACCCGGCTATCGTCGCTGTAGGCGCGTTAGCGCACGCGAGAGGCTATTTTCTACGTATAGTGTGGACCTACAGCCGTGAAGTAGCAATGGTACTTATCGACTACTAGTAGTAAGCGAACGACTGTTCCGCTGGAAAAGTCTGTTTGCCCAACTTGGCGTAGTCCTTCTCACCTCGGAGTGTTTGCACTCATCCGTCGGGAGTGGATTCGGTGTGTGCATTCCTTTTTTGTTTCCTTCGCGGCCAGAATCTTCAGGCAGGCCTCCTACATTGGGCACCTGCTGTCGGTCCGCAGTCCATACATAGTCAGCCTTTTGCTTGAATCACGGCTAGTATGCTTGCGAACTAGCGCGTATACGGTTTGACGAATTCGTGAATTTGTGGTCATAGTCCTCTCATTTTTTCTGTAGATGCATCGGTCCACTGTTCCAAACACATATATTTGACTGCATTTGACCCGATTTTTTGGCTCCACTTGGCCCCTTACCTCCCCTGCTCTTCTTCCGAAAGTTATGAGTGATGAGTGAGCTTCTTTCGCGATAGCATTCGTTCTTGCTAGCGTTCTTCCGTGCTAGCTAGCATACATTCGTTCTACTACATGCCTATCTTTAGGACGTTTCAGTCAAACCCCAAGATTATGCGAGAACTCCTATGAAGTAGGCAAGCGAAGCAGACGGCCCTTTGCTTGCTTTTAGTATTCTGATTAGTGGCTTCATACAAAGGAGCTAGCCGACGCAATTTAATCTAAAGAATTTAAGCTAATCTGGCTCGAATCATTGCCGTAAGCGGATAAAGTTCCATTTTTGGCTTTGTGATGATTAGGTAGACTCTGCTAGAAAAAGGGCAATCATGAGCGGACATAGGCCCCTACACGATCCTCTTCGCGTCCCTGAATGTCGTTCAAAAACGACGTTATCCCGCTTCGATGTCTGGTGAATCACTTCCTGTGCTACCGCCACCATTTCATCTCTTATCTCTCCCGCCTCCAGGATCGACATTAATGTCCCATTTAACTTTTTCCTCCTTGCATTAGTCACAAAGGTTCGCGTCGCCCACCGCCATGGGGCGCTCATTAATCGCAGCGGGGCGGTGGAACGAAGGACGCATCCCAATTCCGCCTGAGCCTCTCTTTGCAGCACCGTAGAGCGTACTTCAAGGCGCCGTTTCAACGAAACCCTTCGTAACGTCGAGTGAAGAAGAACGCTAATACAAATTACTGCGCATTCTCTCAGGCGACGCGCATTCTATGCGTCGCAAAATGGGCGTCGTTTTGCGCACCTTTGATGGGCGGAAGGATGCACAGAACCGCATAAACCTTTTGGGGAATGTCCGACGCTGCGCCGCAAGGACGAAGGTGACGCGCCGCGACAAGGCAGCGAAGGGCGGTGGTGGACGATGTCGCAGCGCGATGACTAAGAAAGCGCAGTAAATAGGCCGTCGGCGACGCGGCTCGAGAGCGGCCGCAATAGGAGTGCGCCGGGCGGCGGTGTGTACAAACCGGTTAAGGTGTTTTCCTAATTTTGGTGTGAACCCGCGAGCGGGCCACTCACTCTTTCAGCCGACGCCCTCCGGGCTGCCCTTGGAAGTTGGCAGGTCGGTTTGAAACTCGAAGGAATTCCGGCGTACTACGGACGGTTGCTACACAAAAATGAGAAACATTGCTGTTTTGTACGGTCAACAGGGATGGATTCTGAGTCTGAATTCTGAAGATTCTGACGTTTTGGGCAATTCTGAATCCTGATTCTGAAAAAACGGCCAAAACGTTAGAATAGCACTAGGTAAAATGACATCTTGGGTGACGCTTTGCACTTGCTAAAACGGCCCGCCGCTGGGCCCCGCCCGGACGAAATTTACACTTATTTGTTGCAAATCTTGCCCAAATATCGCTGGTATCGCCTGCAGCGGGCCATATTCCAGAGAATGTCTTGTTATATCCTATGAAACTCGTTTTCACAAGCCAAGCCCTGTGTTTCTATATCAGCACATTTTCGAATATTTTGGGCCGCCCAGGAAAGTCCATAATTATTACAAAGCCCTTTCGTTACCACACCTCTTCCGCCAAACATGGTCGGACTATGTTTGCGACTGAATTCAAAATAGCCCGCCGCAGGCGACACCAGCAAAATTTTGCGTGCAAATTTTAGAAATGTAGCTAAAATTCGCTCTGGGAGGCGCCTAGCGGCGGGCAGATTTTACGTAGTGATCATTACCCCATGACCCAGCCCCGTGTCCCTGCACATGATTGAGCACGACCCAACCCCCAACCCCACCTTGTAAACAAATGTAATAGGATGCCCGTCGTTACACACCACATGTAATGATCTCTGAGCCTCTGGGCGCTCCCTTTATGGCAAAGTACCAAATTCTGATTCTGAATTCTGAAGATTCTGACGTTTTTGGCCATTCTGAATTCTGAATTTGGTTTTGAGCTTCTGAATTCTGAATTCTGAAATTGAAAATCCAATCAGAGTCCATCCCTGACGGTCAAGTGTCGTATCGCAGCGTTTCCCGATGAAATGATCCAGCGTGTTTGCTTGTTCGTTAACCCACTGTTTGCGAATAACACATGTGCAGAGAGGGATGCGGTCAGGAACCGGAATTTCCGGAACCCTCGTAAAGGTTACCCACCCACCAAAGTGTCCTCTTAACTTCTGTTTCCCTAGAGCTGTTACATTTTTGAGCAGGGTACACCTCATATTTGGTATTGTGGCTACGCTATGTTTGGTTGTACGTGGGGGTACACGTGCTTGACGCTCCTCGTATCTTGCGCCTTTCTCAGCGTCTAGTCCTAGTGACCCTCTTGCAGCCCCACATTTAAATCACATTGTTCTTGCAAAGTATTTTCACGGTCCACTGTCTCTAAACCTACCGAACTTTAAGACCATTGATAAGGATGCAACGAGACCGGCGTCTGTGGGAGACATGGCAGAATCATCGAGCCAGTCGCTAAAGGTCTAGTTCTTTCTTTGTTCTTCTAATAATTCCATCTCCTCTCATTAGACGTTGCTTCCTTGTCCCTCGTACTTGAGCACCTGTGTTTGTCAAACGAAATCTCGAAGGCTGCATGAATGATGGTGCGCCTCAGCCTTAATGAACTTCTGCAAAAGCGGCGAGTACGCGGCGCTAAGACTGTTTTCCATGCTTCAAAGTTCTTGAAAAGACGCCCGTAGCGACCCACCAAGGCGTCTAAACTTGCGCATTTGCGTGCGCCTTTCGTCGGTCCACTTTCTTTCGCCGATGACCGCCATTCGTGGGCTGCGGTCAGCCGGAGGCATGAATTGCGACGGACGGATGACCTCGCGAGTCATTCCGACGCCTCCGAGATGTGAATATTTCCGTCTTATCTCACCCTCTCGATCTGACGCTATTAAGTGCCAGCCATCCATCCACTGGGTGATCGTTGCATTTCTCTCATCCTGAGGCGAATATTAGTCGGTAGGCTGTCGAACTTGCCGTTTGATGAAGGTTATTCGGCACGCTGCCTTCGGTGACGGGGACGAGGCTATTGTTAGTGGACTGAGCGAGGAACTACACGCTCTTGCTCTTGACGAGGAGCTCAAGCCGGAGCCTGACCGTACGACTGTCGTTGAAACGGTAAGGATAGCAACAAACATGGTGCAATTGCAAAATCTGCCTGGGCCCGGTCTTTGTCTCGACGTTCTTGCTGACTTCTAGTTATGATTGGGTTCACGGCTGCAATTATACGAGGGCTAATTAGGAAAACAAAGATTCAGTAAAGTCTCTGCATCTTTCAAGCAACTCTAGACAGCAAAACATGCATACGCTAGCGCGTCCTGATCGATCGGAATTAGCGGGTTCCGCTGACATTCTCTGGTCATAGAAAGACGGCGTCCACCCGCACTGAACGGGTCTGCCTCTCAGTTCTTTGCAATCTTCCGACCTTGCCCATGAGTGTACACTCCTTACACTTCGTGATCGTCGGTTCATGCTACTCTTCCGCCACGTACGCGAATCTCGAGTTATATCCTTAGCTCAATGAGCCTTCCCTTGTTTGCTTCACCTGCTTACAGCTTCTTAGCCGTTACGTAAACAGATTCCGCTACCTGCGGTTACCGCAGTTTTACGCGTCCCTTCCGCTTCATTTGCGATTATGCGCGTCCTTCTGAGACCCCGACGTTAGAGGCCGATTATGCGGCGGTGCGCGGTGTGATTTCCGTCGTCTCCTGGGTTTCTTCTGCGCCTGCTAATTAGCACTTTCAGATCAGAGACTTTTCGTCTCCTTTCGTACACACGACTTTTGAGACTGTACGAAGATGGTAAGCTGGTGTGGAGTAGCCGCTTTGTACAAGGATTTTGCTTGCTGTGACGCTTTGCGGAATCGTATTCTTAGAATTCCGTGCTCGCATTGGACCACTTTCAAAGTTCTCATGCGTTGTTAATCACCCAGGATAGCGTTCGTCTGAGATAAATATGCTTGTTGTGTGAACGGATCAGTTTGCCGTGTCTTGTGCTACCTCGTCGACGCTGCTTTATGCTTCATTTGCTTTCAGAGAATCGAAGAAGTCGGCGACAGAATGTCGGACATCGACGGTGACTACCACAGCTCGATTTCGGCCCGCCCCGGCTTCACCCGCGAGACCACCAGCACCTACTCGGGACCGATGCGTAAGAACATTTGAGAACACCTTCAAAGTTACCCTAACTGTGAGAATTCTCTTTGTGGATGTCGGATAGAGATCCGCCCCGTAACGTATTACCGTATTGACGTTACGGAGTGCGGTGCGCTGGGAGGGGTACTAGTACGGTACGGAGTACGGCGGCATAAAATGCCGTATCTGCCGTAACGTACCGTTCCATACCGTATTTAGTGTTACGGCACGGCATTTTTTGTTTCGGCACGGTACGGGGGGCATCCCTAGCCTCGGCAAGATGTATCAAACCTGCGCTTGATCACGCTTTGACGATTTAGCATCCGGCAACAAGACTCTTCGTATCATCACCGAAGAGACGCGTCGCTCGACCGTCAGCGGCGGCGCTTCGCCGTTCGGTCAGAGCGCTTCCACGGCGATTCGCGATGCTCGCGAACGTGAGAAGAAGGAGCTGATGGACCTCAACGACCGCCTCGCGTCGTACATCGAGAAGGTAAGCAGCGAAGAGAAAGTACAGGCCTCGTTAGTTAGGAGTGAACTAGCAGTCGAGGCTAGAAAGTTCCATGTTACGCCATTTAGGTCCGCTTCCTCGAGGCCCAGAACCGCAAGCTTGCTGCGGACCTGGACCACCTTCGCAACAGCTGGGGCAAGGGCACCACCAGCATCAAGATCATCTACGAGACGGAGATCAAGGTAAGGCTTGAAGTGCTTAATAGGAAACGAGGTACGACTTCGCGCCAGGAAGCTTCGGAAAGAGAATTTTTTGCTGTTCCCAGCGTATCCTTCAATGACTACAATTTAGTCTGCCAAGAGCGTGATCGATGACACCGGTCGCAACAAGCGCGAGCTCGACGAGCAGCTGCGCAAGCTCCAGCGCGACGTGGAGGAGATGAAGCGTAAGTACGAGCAGGCGGTGCGCGACCGAGCCGACGACCGCGAGCGTCTTGACAAGCTGCTCGTGGAGCTATCGAACCTCGAGGCGGAGATCAACCTCCTGAAGCGCCGCATAGCCCTCCTCGAGGAGGAGATCGCGCGTCTACGCCGCGAGAACCAGCGCCTCCAGGCGGAGCTCCAGCGCATCCAGTCGGAGCTTCAGCGGGAGACCCTGGAGCGCATCAATTACCAGAACCAGGTGCAGGCGCTACTGGAGGAGATCGAGTTCGTGAAGCGCGCCAACGACCAGGAGATCAAGGACCTCCAGGCGCAGGCCGCTCGCGACACCACCAACGAGAACCGCGAGTTCTTCCGCAACGAGCTCGCCAACGCGATCCGCGACATCCGCAAGGAGTACGATGACGTAAGTTTTGGCGTAGGACGGTATAGTGAGGCGTAGCCGGAACGGGCAGCATACAGTGCTGCGACCTGCGAACTCATATTGCTTCGTCAGCATGCTCACTAAGCTTAACAGTTGTTCTCTGCATTGCACTTTTGCACGTTTAGTTGATGAACGCGAACCGCAACGACATCGAGTCGTGGTACAAGCTGAAGGTGCAGGAGATCCAGTCGCAGGCGGACCGCCAGAACATGGAGCAGGGCTACCAGAAGGACGAGCTCACGCGTCTGAAAAAGCAGCTGGCCGACCTGCGCGCCAAGCTGCAGGACCTCGAGGGTCGCGTAAGTCCTCGAAGCCTTTGGCGTCGCATCGCGTCTTGCACATGTACAGTTATCCATGCGAATTCTAGAATGCCCTGCTCGAGAAGCAGATCCAGGATCTGAACTACCAGATCGAGGACGACCAGCGTGCCTACGAGGACGCTCTCAACGCGAAGGACGCGCAGATCCGCAAGCTGCGCGAGGAGTGCCAGGCCCTCATGGTCGAGCTCCAGATGCTGCTCGACACCAAGCAGGTAAGTCACCGTAATGAGCAAGTAGCGGAGTCTGACTTAGTATTTGGGGTCATTCGAAGGAGCGGAACGGATTTTTAGGCAGTGCTATGACGATTCAAATGCTCATATTTAGACCCTGGACGCGGAGATCGCCATCTACCGCAAGATGCTAGAGGGTGAAGGTGACGGTCCCGGACTCAAGCAGCTCGTCGAGCAGGTGGTCCGTACCACTGGCATCTCGGAGGTCGCTGATACTGGTAGGTCCCGGTTTTTGCGCCTCTAAGGCGTATAAATAGCGTCCAAGATTTGCCTCTTTATGTACCAACACCAATGTTATCTGACTTTCAGAGACCATGCGCGTGGTGAAGGGCGAGACCTCCAGCCGTCAGTCCTACCAGCGGTCCGCGAAGGGCAACGTCTCCATCCAGGAGACGTCGCCGGACGGAAAGTTCGTCACGCTGGAGAACACCCACAGCTCCAAGGAGGAGAACATCGGCGACTGGAAGCTCAAGCGCAAGATCGACGGCCGCCGCGAGATCGTCTACACGCTCCCGCACGACTTCATCCTGCGACCACGACGCACCCTCAAGGTGCGGATCACTTTCGCTCATTCACACGTCCGACTTGCGTCCTCCACGGGGAGAGATAGTTTGGTTTTTGGAGCCTAACATGGCGAGCAGAAAAAAGGAAAAATCTCAAATTTATGGAATCCATTCGATCAAGGTCCTCAACCTGTCTGTGAGACCTTAGGCGTCGTCGAGCTTAACTTACCGGGGCACTGCCTTGCCCACGTGTGAGCAAAAGCTTACGCGAGCCTTTCAGATCTGGGCCCGCAACCAGGGCGGCATCCACAGCCCACCGGACCAGCTGGTCTTCGACGGAGAGGACACGTTCGGCGTCGGCAACAACGTGCACACCATTCTCTACAACCGCGAGGGAGAAGTAGGTTTTCATTGACTGACCTACAGGTCGAGTCTAGGCCATTCCCGCATTAGTTGAGCTTGGGTTGCACATGACCGAACTAAGCGATCCCCTTCAGGAACGTGCCACCCACGTGCAGCGTACCAGCCAGACCGCCGTCTAAGAAGTCGCCGCATGCTCGAAACAAAGAGATTACCGCTACTTACCCGCTGCTAATCTGCCAGTTTCTACCCGCCCTTTGCGGATGCGTTGGTATTTTCAGCTTGATAAAGTTTTCTAATTGGATGAGTTTCTTCACGGAGTCACACCATTTAACGGACCAGAAAATCCTTGTACACTAAAGGGCTGGAGTATAGAGGATCCAAAAATAGCCTTGTTATGGGCCTGCAAAGCGTCGATTTTTAGCATTTGGCTACGTGCATGCGCTACCGCCATACGCATATTGCGCCGTTATATGCGCAGCTCAGCGCTGGGTTCGATTTTAAAGCGCGATGTAATCCTTATGAGGTTATGCGCTATAACTCATGCCGTAGGGCTTTTACGCGCCCGTGACGAGAATGTGGTAGCGCTATGATGCATGCAACAACCCTGCGATGCGTGTGGTTTAGAATGCATTCAAATGCAACTTAAATACGATGGCGCTATGCACACGGGGTTGCTAAAATGAAATAATGTCTGTCTGAGAACACACAATGTGCTTAACGAAATAAATCGCGATAGCGGCGCCGGCCGCGTGAAGCGCCGACAAATGTAATGCGTATAAATATCATGCAGCTTACGTGATTACAAGCTTGCTCCACTCTTCCAACAGCTTGACACCCGTTGCGAATCGTCACTATTCATTGCCTGTATCCAGCGGAAATAGGCAGCGGGTTGCACGACCCTGCTTGGAGCCCTGAAAGGGGAAGGAACGTTCCAGTGCGCGCTACGTGCCTCACAATTTTGCCAACGTATAGGCGCAGGATCTACGTAGAATGCGGACGCTCGTCATCTGCTTGCGTGCGACGAAATGCAGTCGAGCACTTTTGAAATTTTGCACCGAAGCGAGGCTTAAGATGGATTCGCTAAGGTCGCATCGCAGTTCACATTTGCATCACCGGTGCAGTGATTTCACCATTTCCTAGCGGTGCGACGCCCGGATTGCGACAACACGCTAGCTTTTTATGGGCCGGTGGAAGGAGGACCGCACATCGAGGGAGAGGGAGCCAAGGACATGTAGCATACGGAACATGGCAACAATGGTAGTTAAATCGCCACTATCAGCGAAACCGCGCGTCTTCGAGTCGCATCCCCTTGGCGCCGGTTTTACTTCACTTCTGTTTTTCCTCAGGTCTGCGACAAGAAGGCGTCTCACCGAAGCGCAACGTACACCAGATACGAAATGGACGCCGTAACAAGCCTTCTACTAAACGGCCCAGATGTCGTGATGATTAACGCTGCAGGAGAGGTAACTTAGTACCGCAATTTATGAATGTAAAGCAGCTGGTACATCTATGCTTTTTAATGTGGGTCTAGGGACCCGTCTAAGAGGGTCTAACTGAGAATGCTCGTCTATATTTTCCATTTACCCGTAAGCTGGGCGCCACCCCAAAGGCTCAGCGCGGATCAGCACGCGACCGGTCGGTCAGCACTGGCCTTTTTGACCCCTGCATCTGGCCGAAAATTACGATTTTGCCAAAAAGGAGCCGCATAAACGGCACGAATTCTAAACCGTTTTGACACGGCACAGCTTCACGACACGGTGGGTGGGTCCTCGAGAAGTCGCTTACGGCACGGGCTGCTTTTAGTAATTAGTAAAAGGCAGGAACGCCTTCTTATGCGACGTAACTTTTCATACCTAACCTAAACTTTTTTCCAGGAGTTCTTTGTGCGACGGAATCTGTTCTGGGCTGCTGAAGGAGCGCTACTGGTCGATCTTCTCTTCGAAAACGGCTTGATCGCAGAAGTCTGGCGCCTACTTTATCTTTTAGTCAACGGCTATATGTTTAGATCCGAGATGGACAGCTAACAGTAAGTTGTGGCCCGCATGCGCTCGTGAATCTTCTTCATTACGCCATTCTTGGCAGACAAGGCCTTTACTCCGAAGTCGATTTCTTTCGTGGTAAGCGTGAACCCGCACCAGCATAATTCGGTCTCGCTTTCGATGAGCGGTAGTAATCGCGATTTCGGCTTCTGTCCCATGTCATACGAACACATAAATGCCAGCCGCTCCAACATCAGGCATACGGAGGGACATTCTAAACGAATAATATTGTTTTGAGACTGTGAAGCAGCTTGTGGCAATGTCGTGATACCCTTATTCTATAGCGCTAACTGTCGTAAGGCATTTTCGAAATGAACTTCAGTTTTCGGTTTTTTTGTTCATTACCGTTTTTATTTCGATTTGCCCATGTGGACGAACGCATAAATTACAGCCTGTCCAACATCAGGCATACCGAGGGACAAATCCGAGCGAAATCCTCGACCTCATTCCCCTGTTTTTCCAACTTCGTTTTTACGTTTTCTCGGAATGACGAAGAAGACAACGAGAATTAAAATGAAGGGTATTCATATACCGAAGGCGCTGCTATAACGGAGGTAGTACAACGTTGCGCATAGCTTGCTGTAAGCTTTAGGTCCCATTCTGCACAACGGATGCGTGATCGTGTCCGAGGAGCAAGTGAAGCTTCCAGCTGCCAATGACATGTCCGAATTCCTCGGACAAGGCGCATACGGCAAAGTCAAGCGTGCGGAGGCTCTTTGGCTACGAGGGCAGCAAGTTGCCGTCAAATTAGTCGTGAAGGAAGAAGACGCATACAAAGAGGTATGTAAACTGTCGCTATTGTACCCGCCCCTTTGTACCAGCTAGCTTAGTAAGGTACTTTAGTCCTATTAGAACCGTGGGAATCTATGGCTTAGTCTAAGACTTTCTGCCGTGCGAAAGTAAGAATTCCACTGCCAAAAAAAACCTTTTCTGAGCTAAAAAAACTTCAAAAATGTTTACCTTGAAAGAGCCAGAAACATTCTTCTCCGAAAACCACTATCCGTCGAATACTGTTATACAAAATTTCACCAAAAAATTAGGTACCCTACGATGTGTGTCAAGTTCTTGCGTGTGAAGGTGTAGCTTCAGGCTGCCTGCCTCGCCTTCTTGCGCCATCCAAGCATCATCAGTTTGTACGCTCTCCGAACGGGCATGGAATTTGGCTTAGTTTTGGAGTTAATGGCCAAAGGAACTCTGGCAGAGGGTAAGTCACGGATTTAATTCGTTTTCGAAACGGTTCGCCTTTGAAGTTATCGATAACTGCCATGCTTACGTCTCGTTCTTTCCTTTCGGCGGAGCAATCAGAATGGCTGAAGCACTAGCGTTTATGCACGCCCGCGGAATTATCCATCGTGACGTGAAACCGTCGAAGTTAGTTCACGTATTCTGCAAGCGTAAAGGAATGTCTTTAGCGTCCTACTGGGTCACGATGTCGTAACGGGCTGGACTAGGAATGGAAGGGATGACATCGAAATCGGAAGAAGTATCAAGCTTTGCGATTTTGGAACGGCGACCGAAGAGCGTTCCGAAATGACGAACTGTTGCGGAACCGTAGCCTACATGGCACCGGAAGTGTTCGAAGGGACCAAATATGATTCCCGTTGCGACGTCTACAGCTTCGGCATTTTCCTCTACGAGCTTTTAGAGGACATGCGAGTTATTTGCTTTAATGATTACCTAGCTTCAGTTTAGTCGAGCGTATGCCGAGGAGGGATGGAACAGTTATCAGATTATGTGGAACGTTTCGACAGGCTATCGACCAAAAATGAGAGGGATCTTGCTGGGAAATTACGCCGGATCAGAAGCATCGTTCTTGCATAACCAGGATATGCCAGCTGTGGACGTACCGATGCGCGAGCTGATTGAAAGGTATATTCCAATTCTTTCTCACTCCAAGTTCGACGGCGGCGCTATTCAGGTGCTGGCAACGGAACCCTGCAGACCGCCCATCAATGGAGGCTGTTTTGAGAACGCTGCATGCAATCGTTTCCCAGATTGATCTTGATCCGAGAAAGGAGATCCTGCCATGCTACATTCGCAGGAATATGGTGCTTTCGGAACAATGTGACAGTTATCGAGATTAAACTGATGTTCATGCGTTTGATCCCATAATGGTGACAGCTGTTAGGTGCGTATATAGTGGAGCCAGGGACAGAGCACTTAGCTAGGGGATATAAACGGAGCTCTCTTTGCGAAAAGTACTTCGGTACCACAATTGGCGATAAGCCAACACGGGCACGTGTACCCGTAATACGTGTACTTGACTAGGCGGCTTTCTTGCCTCCTCCAATAGGTAATGACACCGAAATTCCGACCCATTTCGGGTACCGCCGCAGTATGCGCGAGTATCGCGCTTCTTACCGCATGTTTCGGTCTGACATTATCGACCTGCGATAGGTAAGGGGAATGACTTGCGACGAACAATCGTACGCTGACTCGGGCTAGCGGGCTGGGAAATCATTTCCCACAATGCCTTTTGGCACGTCCACGAATTTCCTCTTTTAAGCACCATTTCCGTCCGATTTCCATGACTCCGTCGGTCCTCATGTGTTTTTTTGTGCAAGCCCGCAGGAAATGAGTGAAATTTGAGCAAAGTTTTGGACGATGAATACTGAAGTCGTTCAAGCTTTGCAAAAATCGACGGTTCTTAGCAACAAATTCAGGCGTAATTCAATTTTCGGTTAGACTAACTCAGACTTAGTGTGTCAACAAGATCATAAGGAATCCTTGCGCAGAAATAAAGCACGGGCTCAGTCAAAGTCTAAAGCGGACCGGTCTAACTGCCGTCGTCAGTGATCTAGCTACTCGACACTAACGGCTCCACGTCATTGACCATGGTGAGCGCTAGTGTTCGGTAAGACACC
>JNEY01000171.1:0-18136 GCA_020875895.1 Aphelenchus avenae | reverse complement strand
CCGCGACGTAACCCGCCCAGGCAGGCAAGGCAGCCTCTTGTTTATGAAGGTGACTCGGACTCTGATTATGAACCCGCGATGGACCGACCTCGAGTGAGGAACCGCCGTGTAGCACAACGTGTGCCAGTCGTCAATGGTGACGATGATGCAAACGCTGAAGCAGATCAACCGAATGCTGCACATGGGGTCGATGCTAATGTGAATGCGCCTGCACAGGCAGGTCAGCATGGCGATGTACCGGAAGGCAACGCGAATGGCATTGCGGCAGCTGGTAACGGTATCGAACGGATCTTGGCAGCGATGGCTCAACAGCAAGCGCAACAAGCTCAGTTACTTCAGGCGATTTTGCATGGCGTAGGCCCTAGGGGTCCTGGGGACAACGGTGTTCCTGCAGCCGGGAATGGAAGTGTTTCGGCTATCATTGAGGGACGTATCCCTATGTTCCGATATGACCCGTCAGAGGACGAAACTTTCGAGGATTACTTTAGTCGCTATCACGACATCATTGAGCAGGATGGTCGTCACCTGACAGACGGTGAGAAAGTGAGACTTTTGGTCAATCGGCTAGAACGACACGAGTACCAGCAGTTCTCGGACAGTGTTAAACCTCAAGGCCCTTACGACTTAGACTACCAGGCAGTGGTTGCTCATCTGAAAAAGCTCTTCGCACCCGTTCGATCTGTTGTGATGAAGCGCTATGAGGCGTTCAGTTTGTCCCGTTCGCAGGGCCAGAGTGTCCTAGAATTCGCAACTAAGCTCAACGCAGCATGTGAAAAGGCAATGCCGCCGATTCATGCAGACGATCTGAAGTGCCTGCGCTTTGTGTGCAATCTGGCCGACATACCGGAATTGCGTAGTCGATGCATTCGCATCATGGAAGAAGACGAAGCACGGGGCCAACGCACTCGTTTTAGTGACTTGCTTGAAGAAGTCCGCAAATTCATGTCGCTTAAAGCTAGTGCGGCCAAGTTGGATGGCAAAGAGCAACTGGAAGTGAACAAAGCCCACTTCAGGGGTCGTACTCAGTCTAGAAGTAGCCATGTGGGGCGTCATCGTTCGCAGTCGCGCAAGCGCTGGTGTTTTGTCTGTGGTGACACAGGGCATATTAGTCCGCAGTGCGCATACAAAGGTAAGGCAAAGTGCGACAAGTGCGGCGCCAGTGGCGACAGAGGTCACTTAGCGAAGGTCTGCGATAGACTCAAGTCAATGCGAAAGCAATTTAATGCGAAGGAGGCCTCGTTCGACACAGAGAGTGTCAACTTCTCGTCCGTCTCCTTAGTGGAGTCAAAGATTCTACAGCTCAATGTCGACGCCATGACGACCAGGAAGGTCCAGTTCACCCATATCGAAGATAAGTCTCATGAGTGTGCTGTGAATGCAATGATTTGTCACACGCCTGTGTACGTAAATATTGCTATCAGCGGTCACGCAGTAAGTATGCTGTACGACACTGGTGCGGACGCTTCGCTGATCTCAGCTGAGACTTGGAAAAAGTTGGGGTCTCCCAAGCTGACGCCCACATTACTGACAGGTCGAGCGTTCAACTCGTCGACGTTCACCTTGAAAGGAGTACTGCAGTGCTTAGTACAATACAAAGACGGACCTCCTAAGGAACTTACTTGCCTAGTCACGAACATGTCCGACAAGGACGTCATGGGACGACCTTGGATGAAGGAGTTGGGTTTGTTTTCGCCTAAATGGGTGACACGGGATAACGGTGGATGCTTAGACGTCAGGGTAGTAGCACCAACTGTCACGGACAAACCTGAAGAGCTGAAACAGATGCTCAAAGAGAAGTTCGCTGAAGTATTCAATACTGGGTTGGGTCGCTGCAGGAAGTTCAAAGCACACCTGCATTTGCGCCAGGATGCTCAACCAGTGTTTTGTAAGGCCAGACCAGTACCATTTGGCGCCTTAGAAGCCATTGACCACGAACTTGACCGCTTGGAACATGACCTTAAGGCAATCACGCCGATCGAGTGCAGCGATTGGGCCACACCGATAGTGGTCGTGCGCAAGAAAAATGGCAAACACCGTGTTTGCGCGGACTTCTCCACAGGCTTAAACGATGCATTGGAACTAGACAGGTATCCTCTACCGCGTCCTGAGGACATTTTTAACAGCCTTAGCGGTTCAGCGTTCTTCACAACACTGGATTTGTCGGACGCTTACCTGCAGATTGAGCTGGACGAAGAGTCCAAGAAACTCTGCGTCATTAACACGCACCGTGGCCTATACCGCTATGAACGGTTGACTTTCGGAGTCAAGTCGGCTCCTGGTATCTTCCAGCGTTGCATGCATCAGTTAACCGCCGGTCTCAAGCACGTGGAAACGTACCTCGACGATATCATTGTCGGAGGAAAGACTCTTGAGGAGCACATCAGCGCGTTATTCGCAGTCTTGGAGCGAATCCGAGCTTTCGGTTTTCGCCTCAATCTGGAGAAGTGTGAGTTTCTCCTCAGAAAGATACGCTATCTCGGCCGGATAGTGGATAGCCAAGGCGTTCGTCCAGATCCGGCTAAGGTCAAGGCGTTTATGGAACTGCCTATTCCTCACGACCTCCACACGCTTCGCTCGTTCCTGGGTTCACTGAATTACTACGGCAGGTTTATACCGGACTTGCGTAAGTGCCGCGCACCGTTAGATGATCTAACCAAGGACGGAGTGACTTTCGAATGGTCGCCCCAATGTCAGAAATCTTTTGACGAAGCCAAGCAGTTAGTATGCTCGGATCTAATGCTGACTCATTATGATCCTTCTTTGCCTATCGAAGTTGCCGCCGACGCGTCAAATGTAGGGCTCGGTGCAACAATAAGTCACGTATTCCCCGACGGAAAACGCAAAGTAATTGAGCATGCTTCAAGGTCCCTAAGTGCTGCTGAAAAGAATTACGGACAGATTGAGAAGGAAGCGACCGCACTTATCTTTGCGGTTACCAAGTTCCACAGGATGATCTATGGACGCCGGTTCACGCTGCTGACGGATCACAAACCTCTGCTTTCCATATTCGGTTCTAAGAAAGGCATTCCGGTTCACACCGCTAACCGCCTACAGCGCTGGGCGCTAGTGTTGCTCGCCTATGACTTCAGCATTAAATACGTGAATACTAAGGACTTTGGCCATGCAGACGTTTTGTCGCGTCTGATCGCTCAACACAAGGCCAATATGACTTCGGAAGATGTGGTTATCGCAATCACGCACTTACTGGACGTAGACGAGGACAGTGGATATGCGTTAGAAGTACTTAATAGTGAGTTAGCCGGAGTAATTACGACCGACGAATTGCGCACAGCAACATCCGAGGACGAATTGTTGCAGACGGTCATTGGTTATATCCGAAATGGATGGCCGGATAAGGTCCCGAACGGACCACTTTCGGCGTTCGCCAATGCAAAGTTGCAACTTTCAGTTGCTCACGGCGTACTCTGGAATGGACATCAAGTCGTAGTACCCGCTAGCCTTCAAGGCAAAGCGTTGAAGTTGCTACACTTTAGTCATCCTGGTATTGGACGTATGAAGGCACTTGCTCGTCCACACCTCTACTGGCCAGGCTACTCGGCTGATATCGAAAAATTGTGCCGCAGTTGTACTGCTTGCGCCTACGCAGCCAGGCAACCTGCCCGAGTTGAACCCGTACCATGGCCAGAACCAGACGGACCCTGGGAGCGGATTCACATTGATTTTGCCGGACCAGTTAAAGGATATATGCTTCTTATTGTCGTGGACTCGCACAGTGGTTGGATAGAAGCGATACCCATCACTAAGGCAACTACGACAGTTACGGTTCTGCACCTGAAAAACCTATTCGCAAGGTTCGGTCTTCCCCGGACCATCGTATCAGACAACGGAACGGCTTTTACTAGTTACGAGTTTCAACAGTTCTGCCAGACGAATGGCATTAACCACCTAACCAGTCCTCCTGGACACCCGCCTAGTAACGGACTTGCCGAAGTTGGCGTTCGAATCGTCAAAGATGGTTTAAAAAGGCTTGACGCTACGCAGAAGACACTTCCCGAGAAACTCACGGAGTATTTGACAGCGTATCGTAATACACCTAAGCATGGTATCAACGGTAGCACACCGGCTGAACTGATGTTCAACCGTACCCTGCGAACCCATCTGGAAGTTATGAAGCCTTATACCGTTGAGCCTGAGGCTCCAGCAAAACCGACTAAGGAACTGTCAGAAGGCGCTGAAGTCTTGTTCAAAGACATTCGCCCGTACGCACGAAGTCCTTGGCGCTTAGGCGTTGTCCTAAAACGGGAAGGGGAGGTGACGTACGTAATTCGCGTTCCCGGCCAAAATCGGTTGGAACGACGTCACATCAACCACATTCGTCTTCACTCGACGTCCTCCTCTTCGACGCTGCCGCCTTCTTCGTCGACGCCGGCAACCTCTTCGACGCCGACTTCCAACAGCATCGCTCGCATCAACGCATCTACCGAGCCCAACACGAAGAACTCGTCGAACGTCGTCTCACAGCCGCACCGCAACAGCTCCAGCACATGCGCGCTCNGCCTGCAGCTCCACCGACTCTTTCAATTGGAGGTACTGATGCTGTCCATGCGGCCAGACGGTGCTCTCTTGGATGACTCCGCTGTTCGGCGCGTCGACAGGCACAATCCGCTTGCGTCCTTTGTCGTCCGCCTGAAGGACGTATGTCTCGTTCTCGGCCATTTCCTCTGCAACCGGGGCGGAGCTAGACCAGTGCTTAATCTGCCGCCGCACATGGGCCTTTAAGCCTGCAGGAATTGGTACAGGACAATCAGGTCGATCAACGAACTCCGTGAGGCGCTTCTCCAGTCGGATAGCACGCATTGCGGACTGAAATACGTGGCTTAAGCGACCCAGCGATTGAGAAGATCCTCGTTTTTTGGTGGAAATCTTAATGAAAAGTGATCTTATAACGTTTTCAGGGGCCTTATTTACCTATTCAGGCGAACTCTCGGATATTTCATATCTGTAGCATGCTAGTTCGTTCTACCAAAAGTCTCTCACTCCGAGGCGCCTCATTATTAGGGGAAGCCCTACTATTTTACGAGGCCCGTTGTTAGGCACCGCGCAACAAAAAAAGCCTTCGTGATCAAGAACCGACCAAATTTTAGGCACTTTTGACCTGAAACGCCAAAATCTTCGGCAATAATAGCGCTTATTCGATCGTGTTCTACGTGCATTTTGCCTTACAACGTATAATAACACGTCCCCTCATTGTCCTCAATGAGCCAAATATAGGAAGACCTTTCTCGGTGCACAGACGAGGGTAACCTCTGTGGTTCAGCGTATTATGCCCAAAATCAGAAGTATTTTAGCGTCAGTAACGTATACCTCGCAGGCCGGCCTCTGTGCTCCTGTGGTGGTGGGAGGGGCTGCTCACCATTAGCGGGTAGCACAACATTAGAGGACCTCAAAATACGGGTTAACAGTGACACTCCATCGGCGTAATATGAAGGCGTCAAAGGCGTCTTCAGGAATTATTCAAGTTTGAAAGAGGGCAGGAAAGACTCACTTGAAGTCCCATCAAGTCTTCCTCTGGCGACTTGCGACTACGAAGGAATTCGTTCCAAGCGGTAACGAGCAGCGGCAGAAGGTGCTCCATGCCTGGTACTTTCCTTGTCAGCATCACCTTCTTAGTCTTCTCGTCGATGAGCATCGCGTCAACTTCGTCGCAGATGCAGTAGCCGAACATGCGACTGCCACGTGTGCGATGTCCTTTGAAGTTGTGCTGCAGCCAGTGCGCCTAAAATGCTTTGCGTCGTATCAAGGGTCCGGTACTATAAGGAGAAGTACTGCGCTTCTATTTGGCTCTTATGACGCTTCAATGACTGAGTCTATCGTATGTCATACTTGGGTCTGGGTTTGAACCCTAAAATGAACTTCAGCATGCGGTTGAGCTTTTATGAGAGTGAGCACCAAGATAATTGACCCCCTCGCAGGGCCTTCGGCCCGTTGAGGTAAGGGGGACCAAGTCAAAACAAATACTTAACGTCATTTTGTCGGAGGATCCCTAAAATCTCTTTGGCGGCGCCTGCGGCGGACCATTTTTTACTAAAAGTCTTGGTATACCGGGCTCAAAACCATTTACACCTTTAATTTTCGATAAATTTTACACCAAGGAAGCCCGAAAACTCCCTTTGGCGGGCGCCCAAAAAATAGGTAAGGTAAGGGAGGTAGGGCATCCCCTTGGGTGCCCCCGCCCCGAGGGGCCCTAGCTACGTCTTTGGCACTGGACCAGTCAGTACTCCACAATTCCACCAACAGTATGGTATCCGAACATGCCTGAAAGTCGTGGGCAGTGCCATAGACGATGTCGCATGCGTAGCAAGGTGCCTCTCCACTGCCTCCGGACACATTAGCGTTGTGGGAGACGGTCAGGCCAAACATGGCGAAGAACGGCCGACGTTCGTCTGCATCGCGCTGGGCCAGGAGCGGGGAGCTGGTGATGACATCGACGGCGCGGCCGTGGAGAAGGGCGAGAATGGCGGCCAGCATGGCACAAGTTGTGGATTTGCCCTCGCCGGTGGACACCTAGAGTCCGACATCTATGGGAACTCAGATGAACTCAGAAAAATGTTTGCTAAGGATGGGCACTCGACACCCGTCAAGTACTGACCCCCCCCCCCGTAGCGGATGCCGTACAGTACTGGACCCTCCCGTACGGTACTGCCGTACCATAGGGCGGCAGTACGGTACGGTACGGTCGTACCACCAATACGGTACGACTCCAGTACGGTCCGTACTGATATACGAAGCCGTGCCGTGCCACCGTACTCAATCTGCACACGTTCCATACGCCGTACCGTACTGACTGCCTCCGTATCGTACTGCCGTACCGCAGCACGGCAGTACCACTAGTTCAGTTGTCGGTCTTTAGTGATTACTCAATGCTGAGCCTCCGTATCAGACTTAGGTGGAGTTCGAGACACAGTTTTTTTACCCAGCTCTTGCCGGCGTGATTCAAGTTAGCGACTCTCCGAAAGTTCTACGTAGTACTATAAAGTCCTGCGGTGTCAGCATACCATCCTCTGGGAATATCCTAAGGGACTGTAATGATTGCATTGCTTAGCGGAATAGTCGCTTGGTCTCGGCATGCTCCTGTCGCTGCTCTCGAATTCAAGGAGAACCTCGGGTGTTGACTTTCTGGCTCTGATTTACGTGGGTTACTGCATGGGTAAACCATCCGCTCAGACTCGTTACTGAATCCCAATGGTACTCCCTACCTGACTTAGAATCACTTACTGAGCCCGACCTTGGGCTCAAGAACATTTGGACACGGTTAATGTCTGTACCTGGATGAGACGTCCACGGCCACGTCGCTGCAACAGCAGCGTCCAGAGCGAGCAGATCTGCGCCAATCGTGGCACTTGACCGTTGTAGAGTTCGTTAGCTCGCTTCACCACAGCGACCATCTCGGCTAACCTGCTGGAGTCCTGACAACGATTGTGCTTGAAGTTTTCCACGAAGTTCCGCACGTCATTCTGCGTCCAGGAGCGAATCTTTACGTACTCCGTTAACGTTTCTTCGTAGGCCTTCGGCAGCTGGTCGGTCATTTGGCGCGCAAGCGCCTCGTTACGACGGTTCGAACGGCCAAACTCCGCGATGAAGCACGCCATGCACTTTTCGTCGTGCTCGGCCCGACAGTTGCAGGAGATCCCCGAGCTTGCTGTTCTGTAAACAGGGTGTCGTATCCAGCAGAGGTACTGCATTAAATGTGGGGTACCCCCTGCCGTTCCCATAAAGCGGCTACTCAGACATTTGCCATGGGAGCGTCCAGAAAGTACGTGAACCTCACAGGGAGAGTCAACGAACCGTTCACAGTTGTTCACAGGGGAGGGTTCTAGGGTCTGTTCTCGTGAACATGGGAGCATGAAAAACTGTCGCCGCATCTGCCGACAAGCACGGTCACGAGTGTTTACTAGATGGCGTGGGGGCGTCCGAAATACGCTTTGTAAGTCCACATACTTCCTGGACAGCCCTCAAGGCTTGCAGTGTCTACTGCATTTAATGGAATCGATGGCGTATAGGATCAGCACTCGGTTCGGCCACAATCTCTACGGCGACTTCATATGGTTGAAATTAAAACTTACAATGGTTTGCTGTTGCGAATCATTCCTGAAGCCGTGTGAGACGGAGTAGAAGTGCTTGTTCTAGAAGCTGACTCTGATGCCCTCTCGCGCTAAAAAACCACCTTTTATACCGTTCTTCAGCTCGAGCATACGACACTTTACACAACTCACATGCGTGCCACTAGAGAGCGCTGCGTTACGAAATGTTACCAAGCAGAGCTAAATCAAGAGCAAAGAATAGCAATTTATCGGCAAACACTCTCGCACGATGCCTTCATACAATACGTGTACGGGTACCCGTCAAGTCTTTATTAGGGCACCAGATTTTGGCGACTATGGAAAGCAGGATGTTCCTGGTAAAGCAGGCGCTCTGGTTACCGTCGTAGCGTGGGAGAGAAGGTAGACCGACTTTAGTCAATCGGAGAAACGCGTGTGCAATGATCTAATCCTTGATTCATAAAGTAGACAAGTTATTCGGAGTCGGTTCCGCTTCTAGTCATTCATTAAGAATTCATTTAGAATATAAGAGCATGAAAATAATACCTACTTAGTTTTCGAAGACGCAGCCGGTATACTTGAGCTTATGACTGTTAACGAGCGTGTCAGAGTGTCTCGCCCATTTTAGCAACTAATGGAAGCGAAGATCCCGATAAACAGATCTGCTGAGCGGAACTAGCGAGGATTGTCAGACTGACCGTAGTCGGTCGTGTCGGCTTCCTAACCATTAGTCACGCGCCTGTCCGCAAGCCCCTTCTGACGGCTAATCGGCTCTCGGCCGGTTCTCTCAATTGCGAATGCAGTGATAAACCAGCGCCACCGCATGCGAGTGACGACCGCTTCATTCGTGAGAGGGAGCAGAGGCGCAAGCAAGGAACTCGCGATAATTTTCGTTGACGCCCACAAGCACCTTCCGGTGACTGGCACTGATCGACTCCCGGTTAGCTCTTATTACTGGCGAATGCGGCCATAAACTAATGCTGCCTGCGTCGATGAGCCAACAGCGCATCCGCTGCGTTAATCAGTACAAAGGCCACTTTTTCACGTCCGTTCCCCTCGCATACACCTAGAAGTTCCCGTTATACTTGCAGTGTTGCCCCCATAAAATGCAGGTTTCGTCCTTAAAGTACAGTCTTATATCAGCCGTGTGCAGAACTATGCATAGGTCTAAGGCCATGCTCAAGCGCTGGACTTAGGCAAATGCTCTAGTTTAGATGCAGGCGTAGGCCTACTATGCCTCGTAGGCTTGGACATAGCTTTAGGCCTAGGCTCGGTCTATTAGATCCAGGCCAAGGTCTGGCTTAGGCCATCCTAATACTGAATTACTAAGGGGAACAGGCATTTTTTGTGTGGGGGACGCTGCAAGAGTATTGGGGGGACGATGCATTTTCATGGTATGCTCTTCGTTGAAGATAACCAGTGATCTAAAACATGAGATAGCCTTCTGAACATCTCAGTTTTCGTCTCACGTTTTAGTTTTTATATGATTTTCCAGCTCCAGTTTACGCTTTGGAAAAGTTGGAGTTTCCGAGATATACATGAAAGAAAGTTTTTGAGCTTCAATCTTTCAAAGTTTTTGTTCCAAAACATCCGACGAAGACTGTCAAGAACTGTGTGGGTCGCAATCGTGGTCTATGTCGTCACAGTTGTCAGTATGCCGACGATGTCTTTATCTTTGCTCCCCTCACGCTGGGATTTCTAGATTAACGTAACGAATGGGTCTCGTGCTTTGCGGAATCGCAGCTTTCGCTATCGCCGTTACGACCGTCGGCGTCGTACAAGCGGTCAAAGAGCTGGTCGTCGCCATGAAGCAGGCCATTAACCGCATCACCAACGAAGTCCAGCAAGCCATCCGGGATGCGTTTGATCGAAGCGCCAATTACGTTTCTTCAAAGGTGACTCGCATCATCAAGGGCGTCAAGCACGTGATCGAAATGCGACGTCAGGAGGGCCGCCGGGACCGTTTCGTCGTCACCAACTGCGAGACGTACGCGCGCAATTTTTAACGTAGCCCGTACCAGGCTACAGTGGCGTACCAAGCACCCGGTTTTCGGAGGGGGCACCCATATTTTAGGGTGGGCCAAAAAATTGAGCACAAAATTGCCCTTGGTCCCCCCTTAGGTAAAATTTCGTGGAGTCTTTCGGCCGACGTGAACAAAAGGGTCCCCCTTTGCTTCTTTTCCGACCCTTCACAGTTTGGGGGGGGGGGCACGCCCCCTGACCCAAGCGCCTGTGCGCCACTGCCAGGCTAGGATCAAAAGTTGTTCTTGAATACAAACTAAGGAAATCAAAGTTATGATTTTAAGCCCAAAAAACCATACATAGTCGAAAAAGACTCGACTTTACTTAAGGTTCCCGGGTTTATATTCCAGGGACCTTTGCCCCTTCTTGGTAGAGCTCTGCATAATAAGTACGCATTGGCCGTATTCGGCGAGTGTGTGTGCGTGTGTGTGCGTGGGAGGGGGACCACAACCAACATGGGCGTAGCTAGTGGTAAGCCACGCGGCCATGCCCACAGTTTAAGTTAATTTTGGACCCCGGTTTTGCTAAAGGCACTCGGATCGTGGCACTAACAAAGCCTCATTAAGCGGTTACCAGCACGACTACGATGCCGACGAGGAAGAGAGCAATCGCATGGCCTAACCGCGACGGTCCGACCGCTAACGCGGAACGGACAACGCACCGACAGATTCTGCTTCTGATTTTCATTAGGTATCGTTTTTTAACTTCATTTGCATGGCTTTGCGTTTATTGCCATGTAACACTGTTTCTTTTTGTGAATAAAGCACCCGCTCTTAAGGCAATATGGTCCGGACTATTTGTTCTCTTCGTCATGTCTTCGGGTTGTTCCCTCTTGGCTAGTTTAGCCTAGCCCTTCACTGACAAACCTTATCGATGCGCTGAAAGCCCTAGCGCATCGAAAAATAGGAGCTGAGTTTTATAGTCTTCAAGCAACAGAAGAAACCGCCATAGCAAAAGTTAGCCAAATTTAGCTATTCGTTTTATGGCTGAATCGTTGACGCGATGACACGCGATGGCAACACGGCGTTGATACGGTTCGGTACGCTCGAGTGTCCAACACGGGTATTGCACGGCGTCCCAAAGTCGGTCTCTAATCTAAGCATGCGGATGGACAAACGTTGGCGCAAAGACAGGGAGCAAGGGTTCAGGGCTGGTGGATTTATCCAGCAGAGGGTGGGGTACCGGAGTTCCGGAATGCTTCGGAACGAAAGCGCAGACTTAGCGGTTTCATCCCCTTTCCCAGGACGTACCTAGGACCCCTCGGGAGGGGGGAGCCAAGGAGCCAAAGGGGGGACCCTTAGCGATTGTCGAAAAAATGCTTCCTTCCCCTTTGGTAAATTTCTGTAGAGTCCGTTTTTGGCCCTATTCTTGGTCTTAAACTGTGATTTTTGTGTTTTTAAACCGAATTGCAGCCCACTGTAGGCAACGCCAAAGGCTTTTCTGGGCACCTTTGCCGAAATTTGGTTGAAAATTTAAGATCTTAATGGACTTGAACCGGGAATACAGAGAGTTTTAACCAAAGCAGCCCGAACAACGGAACGACGAAAATAAAAGACTTAGACGACATGGAACAGCGTCAATTTCCGAGACATGCTGTTCTAGCGGTAGCATTGCCGTACTTCGTTCCGTTCCAGCCCGTTCAGCGGGATACGGCCAGCTTTACCGCAACCGTTCTGTGTACCGTTCATAAAATGGCACGGAACGGATTACGGTCCACCAGGTCTAAACAGCGCACACCCTTTGCACGTTCCTAGCCCATAAAAATCGGCAAACCCCAGCCGTACAGTACAGCCGTACCGTAATCACTACGGGCCGTACTGAAAAGCCGTACTGAGCCATTTTTTGCCGTGCTTCGCGTGATTCGTCGACGTTTCACTCTTTGAGCATCTCCTGCGTGAGTTCGCGGATTCGTTCTTGTTTCCAGTACGGCTTCCAGTACGGCAGCCGTACTGACCCCCCCCCCCTCACCTGTACAGCCGTACCGTCAGTACGGTCCGGTACGGGCCGGAATACGGTACGGATGCCGACCCTTACTAGCCCAGTCCTTGGTTGGGGTACGCCGACGTGTAAAGAACATAACTCCCAGCGTATTTCAGCCCGAGGACAATTCCGATCTGCTATCGGGAACGCGCAAGAATTATGACCGGAAACTATTTGAGTCAGGATTGGACCACAACGCCTAATTTGCCGCCCCTTCTGTGCTCCACCTTGACGGAAAGTCGTTCCACGAACGCTTTTGCGTACTCTTGGTTTTTTTCGTTTCTTGAAGCGTCCAAGAATTTCCTCTTTTCAGCTTCACTTCCCAGCGATTTCCATGACTCCATCGGTTCTCACTTTTGTTGTGGCGAGCCAGTTCGCTTTTTTCGCGGAATGTGGCTGCTTCATCGCGAGCAAAATGCTAATCGCGTCGCGCAAACCGCGTGGGAACGTCGGTCCAGTGCACAGAGGTATCCGCTGCGCAAGTGCGTTTCTTGGCCGGAAGTGCATGCTGATCCACTGAGCCGCCGCAGCATCCGCCGCAAGCGAGACGGGCAGTGGCTGATAAGTCCGACGAGAGGCGCGTCTTTTTCCGTTTCCTATCGCGATCCGACTCAGACGGGACGCATTTGCCACCTTACATGGCGGCTTTGACGTGATGCGGGCTCGGTCGGAGCGCGATCGGTTCTCGTGTGGCTGCCACATGTATGGAAGGGCATTGTGGCCGCCTCTGCTCCGGGGAGATGCCAGTTGTTTTCTTGCAGCGCGAAACTCACACGCTCGAACAGTGACCTCCATTTTCCTTCTTCAGTGGCATGAGTTTCCATTATTTCCAGTTTTCCATAACTGTGTTTCCCATAATCCCATACCCTCTAGGCTATGTACGCGAACGTTTGTGAAATGAGAGATTTCTGAACCTAATTGTAGCATCGAGCTAACAGCAGAAAACATGAAATTTTCGTACTTTATCCTATTGCAAGGCACCTAATTAATCGGCTATTCCACAAACGCTCCTTGCATTCGCTCTTGACCTTTTGAAGGTATTCATTTGCCCGGTGGTCAATAACTGCACCAGACTGTTTGTTTGTTTTGAGCGAATTAGGTTTTTTGCATGTTTATGACTGACCTTTGGTGGCGCCTAGTGTTTGCAATAAGTGGCATTTTCCCGAGTTTTGACTTTTCGAAAGTGGCACCTGTGGCGGGTGAGATGTGGACGTATTGGCTGAAATACGGAGTTTTCCCGCGAGTGTTTCGTGCTGCCAGCCCATAGCTACAGCCGTAAATTACGGCCGTAGGACACTGCTCTCGAGCTTTAGCAAAGGTGGAGCAACGGAGCAAGTTGCATTCGTACTTGTGGCAACTTGAGCAGGCGAAGTCATTCGGTAGGCAATAACATCCGTAGCGGGGGTAATAAACCGCTAATTAATCATGCTGAACAGCCATAAGTCCCATGCGCGTCTACGAAGATTCCTGTCGTTACAGTACTTTGGTTCCACTGAATGCGCTACTTGTTTACTATGCCTTTTTGAATTGGCACTTACTGTAAATTTACGGTTGTACTGTTGCTGGACTGACAACATAATTAACCTTCATAATTGTTTATTCCAAGGCTGCTCCTGTTAAATGAGTTACCGTTGCATTTTTCCAGTATTGTATTTCGTACTCATGTTTTGCCCTCCCTGGACCCAAAGACTGCATATTTGCAATCGCGTGACAACTGTCACCCTGGAACGACTTTGCTAATTTCCCGCAAGCTCCTGCTGCAGGAAGGTTTTCGCTGAATACGAAACCTGAAACCGTTCCCACTTGTCGGTTGTCCATCATTCCCACTTTTCGAAGATAGCGTTATGACCGCTGAGAAAACTGCAAGCATAGGTTCTTGGACGGGCGCGAGTGAGGTGCAACAGCGGTTTTACTCAGGTTTCGAACCCATGTGCCTTGTCCTAGCGGTTGCAAGCTCTTTTGCAAGCTACAACTTTCAAAACTGAACAGTTCTATCGCTTAGGACTAGAGATCGCCTTGTCTCGTTTACACTGATGGCTTTTCTCTATGCGTTTTCGCATCTTACGCTTGCCCACTGTTTGTACGGTGCACAAGAGCTAGCCGTATTTTTTTGTTTTCTTGCTGTGCATAGCGAAAGGTTCTTCGCCAGAGTAGCGACAATGCCAATGTTGCTGTTAGCTTTTTACCTTTTCCTTTTCCCCTGACGGGCGTATTACTCACCTTGGTCGCGATATTCCCCTTCCCCCGAACGGACTCGCTTCCTTCTGCGCAGCGCAATCGGCGCACTGACTAAGCGCGCCACCGAGGCCAACCGAGCGAGAACCGGCGCACCTTTGTTTTTCTGAGAGCGGTTGTCCTTGCTCCTTGCGTGCTTAACCGTTGGCATTTGCTCTCAACTCAGCTGGCGCGGCTCGTTGTGGCATACGCCGGGAAAAGTTCCGCGTTAAAACGCAATAAGTGGCTACGCAGAGGGTTACTCACTCCGTGTTGACTAGGCGGCAACTAACATCGCGCGTGGAGCGGTTCCCTTTTCTGATGGAAAACACGAAACGGAAACGTACTTATCTACCTAAGCACACCTACTGTACTCTAGGCAACCCTATTGATTGGCACGGCTGGAATGCAACTTGAAAGGTTATTGCCGTGTACAGTATAGCAAGCTGCCTATTACAGTAAATGCATTCGTTCCCTAGTGGAAAACCTAAACAACGATCCATGCCACTTCTTTCCTCCGTATATTCACAGGCGCTTCGAACGGAGATATGTCATCGTGTGGCATTTCCTTCCGTGAGGAATGCCACAGTTCTGCGCAGCTCCGACATTCCCGTATGCAAATCACCATACTTGCGCTTTCTTTCCATGCGCTTCCCATCGTTTCCATGGCTCATCATTCTTTTTCGCGGTACGGTAGCCGCCGATCCGAGACGGCTGCGACTGTTGACGCAGTATTTGGGTTTAAGAATCGCAAACCACCGCCGCAAGATGCGTTATTTCCGCTTTGTGTGTTTATTTTTGGGCGGGATTTGCGAGATTTTAGAACAAGTTGAGTGCGACAAAGTTCGCGTCCATCAGTGACTAAATCAGCTAGTTCCGGATGCGAAAGTAAACCAGTGACGCTCACTTTTGTGGTCTCCTGTCCAGCCAATTAATAACTAGATCGCTCATTAGCAAAAATATGTCGCCCACAATTGGCGTACAATTAGCGTATTAGTGCGCGCGGACTTTCACTTTCATTCGACGACCACCGGCGAGTGTGTTTGCAGTTGCCCTTTTCTCGGTGCTCCCTTGCTTCTTCTCCTTTTTGGCCCAAAGAACTGCTCATAATAAAGACAAGATCTCTGTCGCGAGAAGTGATCACTACCAAAGCAAAACTCCATCTCCTGCCGCTTTCCAGTCACCTTCCCTCAGCCGGCGATTAATTACCACTTATCCGCATGTTTCATCGGACCGAAAATCCGCTTGTATTTTTCGGGCTAAAAGCTCATTAAGAGAAGGTGTCCTTATCATGTATTCCTAAGCGTCTTATCGGGCTTCCGTGAGTGTGGTTTAGTATCCACATTATCCAGGATTTTGCTAGATTCCTGGCTGCTTATGTTCGTATTTCGTCTGGAATTGTCGGTTGTTTGTCGTTTAACCGAAGACGGGATCCGCTTCCCGATACGTATGCATCCAGCTCATCATAGAGACTCGTTCCAGTCTTTTCGGCGATGATCTGTGTACCGCATTAACGAGTGATTGTGCGCGAATGTTCGCTCTTAGCGGTACCATGCTCTCGAATAGCTTATTCCGCACTTATAATGCAGCAAACGAGTGTGCGTTTTCGAAGATAGTGGACCGATCAGCAGTGGCGAGTACTAAATCAAAAATCGCTGTCGTACATCGCAGTCCTTTGTCATTTTGTCGCTGGCGCTCTTTAAACTTCTGCTCAAATTTCTTGTAAACCACCCAACACCTGCGTCGTTCCACAATGGCCGCCGACGCTCCGCTGGCCGAGGTTCGCCGTGAATGGGTTTTGCAGCCGCAGGGAATGCAACGCTCTTCAAAATGCGCTAATTCCCGCGACGAATCGGGAATTTTTTTATGTATGATGCTATTGTTTCCGCATGAAGAGGTTGCGCGCAAGTAAATGCGGAGAAAACTTTGCGGAGAAAGAAGAAGGTCTGGCACGCGCAAGTCCCTCGTTTGTGCAGAGAAATGCATGGAAATTACTTTCTTTCATGAATCGTCCTGAACCCATACGTTTGGACACGCCCTGCTTGAATGTGGAAAGAGTTGCGCGCTTGGTGGTCTTCAACCATTTTACTGTAGCAACCGTTCGTTACTGAACCACCATTACTGTATACGGGCCAACTTTCTTACAGTATTTCTTTGCGTCTCATATTACTGTATGTCTAGCATACTGTATCTGGTTGGCTGCCATAATGTTACTGTATGCTGTTCTCAAGTTCCTGTACTTAATCTTTCCTTACTAAACTGTCCCCGGCTCCTTCCACGACCATGATAAGGAGCTTTCCACGAGCTTCCCGAAACGCTTTCTCCCGCCCAAGTTTTCAAAACGGCTACCGCATTTGCGTGTGAAAAAGACGGGCGGCAACCAATCACTAAGTGCTTTGTTGAAGCCACCGATGGTCTTATGCTGAACATTAGAAACGCATATGATTAGACGCTTTCTAGCGATGCTCGGATAGCGTTCGAGGATGGCGTTCGAGGGTGGCAGATGATTGAGAGATCGGGACAAAAGTTTTTCTTCTCCGATACCGTAGACGTCGAAGGTTTCCAGCTTCCATTCATGAGCAGCCGGCTTCTTCCACGTAGCTTCTTACCCCTTTCTCCGAGCTCCCGTCCATAGTGTCAGTCGTCTTACCTCCTTTGCGTAAATAGGTAGGCTAACCTGTTTTAGCAGTCTAGCCTATGGCATGCGATTCCCGTGCGTACATGAAAATCTCCCTACGAAAATCGCTTAATGCATTGAACTGTCCTGCGTCGGACTGCTCCTCACGGTTTCTGGCTCCTCAATGACAAGCTAAGCACTTTGCTCTACGCCCACATACCCATTGTTCTGCCGATGTTGTCGTCTAAGTCCTCCGTCGCAAATACAGAGAATCAAAGTTCATTTCGAGATTTTTATACGGGTTAATTGCCGAAACTGAGAAAAAGTCACGACTCAATTTACACCGGTGGAGGCCAAAATAATGGGCTCCATTGGAGGTCTCCGACGTCCTTGGGCATCAGAGTTTTTGCCGATGGCTGAAAGGAAAAAAGTTCCTTCATGGCCAAGCGGTTACTTCCTTGAACTGAACCCCAAATGATGTGTTTGCGGAGTTGCAAAACTGGCTACAAACCGCGTTCCAAGAGCCAACATCGTCCACCATGTATGGACTTATACGGACCGCAAGCGCACGTGCGGGTACAATGAAGCTGGAAAATATTTACATTCGTCCAGGGTCAGCTTCCTTTCTTCCTCGTAATGTACCCACCGTACCTGCGCATAGTTCATACACGCCCGCGCAAACCATTTTTCTTTGTTATCGGTGGGCCTCCTTCCCGAGGTTTTTATGAAACCACGTTACACCGACCCGCTCGGATAAGGTTCCTGAACCACTTTCTTTCCGTTCCAGTAACTGGGTGTCCTGGCGCTTCCACGAAACTCGACGGAAGGAATGGAGCCAAGTCTACTATGAAAAAGCGCTCGCCTTCCATCCGTGCGTCAATTTTTTGCGTATTTACGCGATAGCGCAACCGGTTCAGCCATTGTCGTCGCGCTCTTCCGCAAACTGGGATTTGCATTCCTTGCAGTTCAGTGTGACGAACTGCAAAAAAAACTCCTAAAAATACGGTAAATCTACGGCGTATTTCTGCCTCTCTCAGAAGCATACTCCTGTAATTCTCTCATACAGCACAGCCTTTTGAGCCTCTAGGGACTCTAATTGAGTGTACACTAAGCGATACCAAATACGCATCTCTTCCACGCTAAGTCTCCTTCCACAGCGCATGCGGAAGGAAACTTACGCATGCGCCCTTAACCTTGAGTTCCGTTTCCCATCGGGCTTCTCTTATCAGTTCGTGCTCTTCTT
>JNEY01000170.1:211493-224930 GCA_020875895.1 Aphelenchus avenae | reverse complement strand
GGGGGGGGGGGTCCACCTCGGGGTTGGGGATACTCCGCCGTGTTAGTTCGAGCGCCGATCTCGGTTTTCCACGATGCAGACCATTGCCTGCCTTAGGTCCTTTATCCACCGCTTGACCAATGCATAGGCTTTGCTTGGGATGAATCGCCGTCGACTGTGTCCGCCTGAGAAAAAAAGAAAAAAAATCGAGTTCCGCATGCAAACGTTACTAACAGAAATGATGTTCATTGGTCTCTTTAATCGATGATATCTGTACGTATAGTATCAATGCAGGCGCAAAACTCTAGGTCCTCGGTTACTAGTGTTATCGGAATGACGGTCATCGAAGTGACTGGCCGAAGCTTTTCGTTTGTCGAAGCAACCATTACCAAAATGACATTACGAAATGACTAGTGGTAAAAAACCTGCAGATTCCATGTAGCTCGCATTCAGTTGCCCTTACCCTTATTGCAATTACGTCTAATTCTTTTTGAATGGTAAAGTTGATATGGCACTGCCTCGAGACCTCTCATTTGTCGCAATGGCATGAATAAACTAGAATAACGTTAATACCTTTCTGATAGGACTGCGTTGGCAAAAAACGACTCGCCCGTTTGTAAAATGAAATATTTCGAACGCCATAAAATGAACGCTGAATCATATCGGAATGAGCATTCCGATATGTCGTTATACGTATGCGTCTCTATTTCATGATCAGGACCGACGACTGGAAGTAAACGACCGAGTACGCGTGCAAAAAATGAAATAATACGCGCATGTATGCGCAGGATAAAACCGTCTCGTCCAGCGGTCCAGAGGAATGCGCAGACTCCAGAACCGTGAAAGACGCCTGCGAACCGACGGATAGGGTCCATCAAAGATGTCGAGCCTCCGTTGAGTGTGAGGCACCAGCGATGACGCAGAACGGCGGAGTGCATCCGCGCTGGGGTTTGGAGCCGGTCTTGTTAGTAAGGGAACAAAATAATTTAGCACACAACCTGCAGAAGAATAAGCACTTTTTAGGCATCTGCGGGCGGCTCACTGATTCCTAAGATTACGGCAAGCTTATACGGTAACACGCAAAATGACTACCGTAAATTAAGTATCGTTTAAATTGAGTATTCAGAGTAAAATTAGGTTTTTAACGGTTTATTCATGCCACCCGTTTGTTCGTTTACTTAAAACGCTTTTCGATGACACAAATCTGTCGGCAGCTTACTCTGCTGCTAGGAAAACTATGCTAGTGCTATGCTAGAAATTATGTTAACAAACAAAGCGACTTTTTGACTCCCCCTCCTCCCTTTGTTTGCTGATCGCCACTGTCGTATCCTAGCACACTAGGTAGACGGAAGGACACGGGAGAGCGCAGAGAGTTTATTTTCGTTTATGGTGGGGAGCCGCAACACGACGCTTATTCTTATGCTTTGGCCGCGACGTAGTGGCCCAAATGTGGCGCGTCTTACAATTCAGAATGAATAAGGGATCTGCTCATTAAGGTCATCATTTTGGGTACGACATTAAAAATATTCCATCTTTTTGAGTCAAAGGTATCGGATTATACCAAACTCGATGGGATACCGCTCGATTTCTGCCTACTAAACGAGCGAAAACTCCAAAAAAATTGCCAAAACAACAAAATCATGTAATTTAAAAAATCGTAAAAATTCCAAATCGAAACGAATTCAGGCGAGTCTTGAACACGATCAACAATATTTCAAGAGCTATTGAATGATACCAAACTCGGGGTGACTCGGAATTTCTGCGTACTTAAAGGCAAAATCACCAAAAAATCGCCAAAAAACCACAAAATTCCGAAACTTTAAAAAATCGTAAAAAATTCTAAATCGAAACGAACGCAAGTGAAACTTGTACTTGTTCAATAGTTTTTCACGGGCTATCAAACGATACCAAATTAGAAGGGGTACCAAAAAATTTATGTCACACACCCAGAGCCGATCAGGGTGGTATGTTCGGGACTGAAAACACCATTGATGCATTGAATTTTCGATGAGTTTTATTCCAAAAAAGCCCAAAAACTCTTTTTGGCGGCGTCTGCGGCGGGCTGTATAGGGCATAGACACGCCAAAATTAGTATTAAAACCGCTGTGGGGCAAAAACGGAGACTTCGGAAAACTACCAAAGGGGCCAAGACATATTTTCGGCGCCGGCCGAAGGCCGGCGGCGAAAAAATAGATATGGGTCCCCCCTGACCAGTCCAATTTACGCCACTGCATCTTGGGTACAATGCGCTTGCATAGAAGTAGTAAACGCAACGTACAATGCACGGCATTAAGAATGGTGGTGCAAGTTAAAGACTCCTGTCGATCACCATCACCCACAGTACCTATTATTGTGCTGAAGTATCTTCTTTTTAACAAAGCTAGCCCTGAAGATTAGTCCCATTTTTTCCATAATTTTTTCAAGAAAATATTTGTTTTTGTTTTTTTCACACTGCACATCTCACAGCCTTTAGGTTAACAATCAAGCAGGTTAATTTCTTTTGCCGCAAATAGCAGTACTCAAATTGCAAAGGGTAGTGTCCTGTATCATATCTTTAGACCACTAACAACTAGCATTTCGAATAATGCGAGCGGAGCGGAAGACGCAACAAAAAGGCAAATTGGGGATTCACTTTTCGTTATTTTCCAAAACCTGGTGACGCCGGTCCCGGGTGGTGCAACCTCCGCCTTTTTTCACATTTTTCGCCGATGAGCTCTCTTCCCCTACCTAATGCATAGGGGAACATACGGCCTAAACTGCCCCAATGCATTAGTCTAGAAATGCCCCAACGCATTAGTCTAGAAAGGACAGGAGAGAAGAAGCATTGCCTTTATTCGTCGCAGGTGATACCGAACAACAGTATTAGGTGACGAGGGTATTTACACAGTTTAACTTGTACATTTGCATATCCATGTGCAGGTGTCACAGGTCGATCTCTTCTCAAGAAAACGTAGAGAATGAGACGAAGCTCGCGTAGTGAAAATCACGCTAAACGAATGTCCTTAGCATTAGGCTAGCACACTGTTTTTTTGTAGCTGAATGCTATGAACGATTTGAAGTCAGAACCTTGCCAACAACTCGAAGCCTTCGCCTTCCGTGTCTATTCAAAGACCAAGATGCCAGACACGAGACTATAGTTTGTAATTTCGTTATCGGGTTTAAAACCCGGTCACATGCTTGTCATATAAAATCACAGTAAATGCAAACAGGCTACCAAGCACTGTGCTAGGGTTCTGATTGCAGCCTCTACCATGTACCTCCGTGAGATGGCGTCGCTGGGGACGTGTTTTTGCCCTCCAGTGTGTACAAGTTTTCTTAGCTGGTAGTTAGCGTTCGTTACTGTTGCTGTTGGCGGGACTACTTTTGCAATCCGATTGTGAACAAATGGCCAGCAATGTTTTATACGTTGATGAGCGTCGCATTCGCTTGATGTTGCTGGTAAAGGTCGGTAACATCAAAATCGGTACGATTGTAGCGCCGTACGGACTTGTCGATTGGGATGCATTTTGTGCCGTTAGTCGTTTCTCTTCCTGGCCACCGATAGGCAACTAATCAAAGGTCTCCCATGCTCTCTCTCGAGTAGTGCGACACATTATAAGATACCATTCAAATACCAGCTCGAAGCAATTCCATTCCATGATAAGAGAGCACCGCGAAACGTTGCAAACAAATGCGATCACTTACTACGGACCGTCACCGTCGTGACGGAAAGCAAAAATGTGAACAAATGCGCAAAAAAGGATGAATAAGCGCAAACAGTTCGCACCATAAAGCCGAACAACACCATGCATCCGGACGAATGCGCAACTATGGAAGGGGAAATGGCGCACCGAAGGGCGCACAAGGTCAGCCGAAATCGGCAGCGTTCGGCGAGCGCGGCCCGCATGGCTTCACGTGCAACTGGTGAAACGCACGCGCGACCACCAGATTTACCCCCCCCCCCGTATAGGGAGGTATCCAAAAAAAATTCCCCGGAGAATTATTCGAGGAAATATAGTACCAATGGTTACCGGTATTCTGTATTTCTGAGGCAGTAAAACTGTCTACTGCATCAATCAGATCAAAGGGCGTCCCATAGTCTCTCTCAAGTTGTGCGACGAATCTAAAATACTATTTACATACAAAGCCCCAAGCAATCCCGTTCACAGTTGCTGCATGACAGGAAAGCCCAGTGAAACGACGCAAAAAAGTGCGCTCGCTTAGTACGGGCCGTCACTATCGTGACTGAAAGCAAAACGGTGAAGCAAATGCACGATATAAGGAAAACAGAAGTAGCGCTTTAGCAGTGCAAATAACACTTGAGTTGGAGAACGGGAATGGGCTTTGCAACACTCTACGAAAACGATCGCCGTAGATGTACCGCTAGGCGTTCAGCTTTCTGCCTTTTGGCGGATCATCGGAAGTTCCCCGGCAACTGGGATTTTCCCCGTTTTGATTGAAGGTCGAGTACGGTTCAGTTCAATTCATTTACAAAACTTCGGTGATCCTCTCGCTTTAGGCTAAGCCGACGATACATCCGCATGGCTTGTCAAAAATCTTTGGCTTGTGCCGGAAAAAATAAAAGTATGCAACACGAAAGCAATTCTCGTGCCATGGAGCGTGGCCGTAACCGCGGCCCCACAGCACGACGCGGCTCCACGGGTCGCCATCTCTACTGAGCCGGGAAGCGTCGCGGTCTTTGACGGTGTAAGCAGCAAACAGAACCATGATTTAGCGGTTTCCTCCAGAGAGTCATGACGTAAAGATCGCTCAAAATGCCCGATCAGCAAGCAATTTCGATCGGCATGCCCAAACAGCAAAGTCCTCGAAAAGTTGCAAATGTGCGACTTCCAGCCATAGGCCACTGGAAAGACTTGAGGAAAAACGCACAATAAATGCGTATAAAAGGGAAAACACGCGCGCCCTTCGCACTATAAAGCCGGCCGTCAACACACATTGCGGACGTATGCAAGGCTGGGAACAGGGCGTTCGGAATGACAGCAAGGCCAACCGAAACTGACGAGAGCATAGCAAGCGCGACGCGCAGTCTCCACGGGGAAACGTCACGCGCGTCACTATACCGTTTGGGCACAATGCGACGACGAAACAGCGTACAATAAACCGGTCAGCGGAAGAACATTAGTGTTGTGTAATGGTGTAAAAAATCCTGCACACGCGGCATAAACTGAACAAATGAGAAAGGATAACGAATGCTAGCGCTTTAGGAAGGCTATGCCTTTGTTATGCTGGCTAAGCAGTTACTCACGTTATCAACCGGACGGCTACGACGTAACTGATATGGCCGCCGTGACGTACTCTCACTGTCGAACAAACGTTGCGACGCAACTAGGTACTCAGGCTTGTTAACGACGTTTCTCCTGCCCGGGAAGCACATTTACAAAAAGTTTTTTGAGGATCATTACATTTTTTGCTTTCAACAAACCTGTTTGTCAGTTGCGAAAAGCGTTCACGGTTGCAGCCAAATAGTAATAGTCAATGTGTGGATAAGGTTCGACAACAAAACCTGATGTGATGAGGCGTGATCGCTTGGCGACATCAGCAGGCCCTAATCAATCTAACATATTTCAATGGTCATGCTTTTCCGATGGGCTCGTCGGGTTTAGTAGTGTAATTCGGCAGCTTTCCAACGAAGTACGTCGGCTGTTTCAAAGCTCTTGTGTACTAGCTTGTACTAGACATTCTTGTATGGCGCGCCCACAATTAGGGTAAATACGGTAGATGGTGTTACGCATTCGGTTAGCCACCAGGCAGTTCAGTCGTCGAGGGCCAAAAAAGTCTCCTTCTTAAGAAGATATAGCAGAAAAATTATGGTAACGCAATCATGTTCGAGAGCCTTACGTTGTCTGCATGCGTTTTTTTTTAGGCACGACTGGGTCACTACGAAGACAGGATAAAGCCCTGGCCACAATGCCGACCCCGAGTCCGAGTCCGAGTCCGAGTCCTGGGATTTTCGTCATTGTGGCCACCTCGAGTCCGAGTCCGAGTCCGAGTCCAACCTCGAGGATTCCTCGGACTCGGACTCGGACTCGAGGTGGCCACAATGACGAAAATCCCAGGACTCGGACTCGGACTCGGACTCGGGGTCGGCATTGTGGCCAGGGCTTTATCCTGTCTTCGTAGTGACCCAGTCGTGCCTAAAAAAAAACGCATGCAGACAACGTAAGGCTCTCGAACATGATTGCGTTACCATAATTTTTCTGCTATATCTTCTTAAGAAGGAGACTTTTTTGGCCCTCGACGACTGAACTGCCTGGTGGCTAACCGAATGCGTAACACCATCTACCGTATTTACCCTAATTGTGGGCGCGCCATACAAGAATGTCTAGTACAAGCTAGTACACAAGAGCTTTGAAACAGCCGACGTACTTCGTTGGAAAGCTGCCGAATTACACTACTAAACCCGACGAGCCCATCGGAAAAGCATGACCATTGAAATATGTTAGATTGATTAGGGCCTGCTGATGTCGCCAAGCGATCACGCCTCATCACATCAGGTTTTGTTGTCGAACCTTATCCACACATTGACTATTACTATTTGGCTGCAACCGTGAACGCTTTTCGCAACTGACAAACAGGTTTGTTGAAAGCAAAAAATGTAATGATCCTCAAAAAACTTTTTGTAAATGTGCTTCCCGGGCAGGAGAAACGTCGTTAACAAGCCTGAGTACCTAGTTGCGTCGCAACGTTTGTTCGACAGTGAGAGTACGTCACGGCGGCCATATCAGTTACGTCGTAGCCGTCCGGTTGATAACGTGAGTAACTGCTTAGCCAGCATAACAAAGGCATAGCCTTCCTAAAGCGCTAGCATTCGTTATCCTTTCTCATTTGTTCAGTTTATGCCGCGTGTGCAGGATTTTTTACACCATTACACAACACTAATGTTCTTCCGCTGACCGGTTTATTGTACGCTGTTTCGTCGTCGCATTGTGCCCAAACGGTATAGTGACGCGCGTGACGTTTCCCCGTGGAGACTGCGCGTCGCGCTTGCTATGCTCTCGTCAGTTTCGGTTGGCCTTGCTGTCATTCCGAACGCCCTGTTCCCAGCCTTGCATACGTCCGCAATGTGTGTTGACGGCCGGCTTTATAGTGCGAAGGGCGCGCGTGTTTTCCCTTTTATACGCATTTATTGTGCGTTTTTCCTCAAGTCTTTCCAGTGGCCTATGGCTGGAAGTCGCACATTTGCAACTTTTCGAGGACTTTGCTGTTTGGGCATGCCGATCGAAATTGCTTGCTGATCGGGCATTTTGAGCGATCTTTACGTCATGACTCTCTGGAGGAAACCGCTAAATCATGGTTCTGTTTGCTGCTTACACCGTCAAAGACCGCGACGCTTCCCGGCTCAGTAGAGATGGCGACCCGTGGAGCCGCGTCGTGCTGTGGGGCCGCGGTTACGGCCACGCTCCATGGCACGAGAATTGCTTTCGTGTTGCATACTTTTATTTTTTCCGGCACAAGCCAAAGATTTTTGACAAGCCATGCGGATGTATCGTCGGCTTAGCCTAAAGCGAGAGGATCACCGAAGTTTTGTAAATGAATTGAACTGAACCGTACTCGACCTTCAATCAAAACGGGGAAAATCCCAGTTGCCGGGGAACTTCCGATGATCCGCCAAAAGGCAGAAAGCTGAACGCCTAGCGGTACATCTACGGCGATCGTTTTCGTAGAGTGTTGCAAAGCCCATTCCCGTTCTCCAACTCAAGTGTTATTTGCACTGCTAAAGCGCTACTTCTGTTTTCCTTATATCGTGCATTTGCTTCACCGTTTTGCTTTCAGTCACGATAGTGACGGCCCGTACTAAGCGAGCGCACTTTTTTGCGTCGTTTCACTGGGCTTTCCTGTCATGCAGCAACTGTGAACGGGATTGCTTGGGGCTTTGTATGTAAATAGTATTTTAGATTCGTCGCACAACTTGAGAGAGACTATGGGACGCCCTTTGATCTGATTGATGCAGTAGACAGTTTTACTGCCTCAGAAATACAGAATACCGGTAACCATTGGTACTATATTTCCTCGAATAATTCTCCGGGGAATTTTTTTTGGATACCTCCCTATACGGGGGGGGGGGTAAATCTGGTGGTCGCGCGTGCGTTTCACCAGTTGCACGTGAAGCCATGCGGGCCGCGCTCGCCGAACGCTGCCGATTTCGGCTGACCTTGTGCGCCCTTCGGTGCGCCATTTCCCCTTCCATAGTTGCGCATTCGTCCGGATGCATGGTGTTGTTCGGCTTTATGGTGCGAACTGTTTGCGCTTATTCATCCTTTTTTGCGCATTTGTTCACATTTTTGCTTTCCGTCACGACGGTGACGGTCCGTAGTAAGTGATCGCATTTGTTTGCAACGTTTCGCGGTGCTCTCTTATCATGGAATGGAATTGCTTCGAGCTGGTATTTGAATGGTATCTTATAATGTGTCGCACTACTCGAGAGAGAGCATGGGAGACCTTTGATTAGTTGCCTATCGGTGGCCAGGAAGAGAAACGACTAACGGCACAAAATGCATCCCAATCGACAAGTCCGTACGGCGCTACAATCGTACCGATTTTGATGTTACCGACCTTTACCAGCAACATCAAGCGAATGCGACGCTCATCAACGTATAAAACATTGCTGGCCATTTGTTCACAATCGGATTGCAAAAGTAGTCCCGCCANACCTCGAGTCCTGACGAAATTTTCAAAAAAGTTTGAAACCGACCTCGAGTCCAAATCCGACCTCGAGTCCGTCCTCGAGGACGTCCTCGAGGACATGTCCGCGCATTGTGGCCACCTCGAGTCCGAGTCCGACCTCGAGCCCGTCATCGAGGACGGACTCGAGGTCGGACTCGGACTCGAGGTCAAAAGTCATTGTGGACGCGACCTCGAGTCCGACCTCGAGTCCGAGTCCGAGTCCGAGTCCTGGGACTCGAGGTCGACCTCGAGGACATTCATTGTGGCCACATCGAGTCCCGGCTTCGGACTCGGACTCGGGCTCGGACTCGGACTCGGACTCGGGGTCGGCATTGTGGCCAGGGCTTAAGGCTCGTTCCGGCATGGGTGAGCCGAACGTGTTAACGGGTTAAAAAAATGGAAAAGCCGCACGAGCTAAGTCGCCTGTGACAAGATTGTGAAGGACGAACCGTCGGCAGCAGCAAACGCTTAACAGTCATTTTTCTGAACTCCGGCAAGCACGAAACATTTCTGCAGCTAGACGACGAATCTTGCTGTAAGCCACTTAAAATATGGCAAAGGCGTGTTCTCCGCCTGTTCCGTCTTGGCCGTAAAACCAATGTGATATGTCGTTGATTTGAATATGAATCATTAGATCCATAATGGCTAAGATACGCAACCCTTCACTTTTCAAAATTACATAGTCCTTCAAAAGGCCTGTCAACGGAAGCCGTCGATATGAAAACCTGTACATTCATCTGAAGCATAGAATGCAATTTTCGTTTTCTTGTGAAATGCGCAGCTAAAACCTGACACGTCTGTTGCTTCATAGAAATGCGTGCCCGTCGAAAACTGTCTTAACCATAGGCCACCACGTTACGTGTCTTAACTAGCATATATACAAACGACATTGCAAACCCTTGCCGATAGCCTTCAAATAAAACATAAAAAATCCACCTGGCGAGTTGGTACAGTCGGCTCACGGAGAACACAAGAGAACGGTAGCAAACTTGACAAGTAAGCGCGATTTCTTCCCGTAATGATTATTTGATAACCCAAAGCAAAACCCCAATAATGAAAAACGACACGGCCGGCGACAAAGAAACGCTACGCGCGTGTGGGCGACCACCGTCTCGTGAATCGACGCACGCGAACGGCGAACGAGGTCAATCGAGGTCGGCGTGTCACCGGCGCGTGTGACTCGCAAGATTGCGCGCGGAACCGGTGATGCTACCGTGAACCTGCTTCATGGACGCAGTGCGAATATGAGGAAAAGAAGCTAGTCAATGCAACGGTTCTGAGAATAGTACGCACCGTAAGCGTCTCCAGCGAAGTGTCCCACAAATTTTTATGTCCCACAAATTTCTTGCGAAATGTCCCACAAACCAAACGTGTCCCAAAAATTTAATGCGAAATGTCCCACAAATTTGTAGGTCCCACAAATTTCGTGCGAAATGTCCCACAACCCAAAGGTGTCCCACAAATTTAATGCGAACTGTCCCACAAATTTCGTGCAATATGTCCCACAAATTTTTAGATTCCACAAATTTCATGCGAAATGACTTATAAACAAGAAAGTCCCATAAATTTCAGGGTATCTCTGACGCACATTTATCTGCTCCAGACAAGGTAACCACGTAACCACGTAAAATACAGCAACCATTGGACGAGACAACGATTAGGTTAGGAATATAGGTGAAATAAACAAAGAGAAATTACGGGGTGGCATAGCGGTTCTGTCGTGGAGCCAAGGGATCGTCGGACGCCGTATTTTGCCGTACCATAAAGTATGGTGTGTACTTTTGGCAGACAAGCATTCGAATTAAAAGAAAACAACAAAATGGCAGTCTTTTAAGCGCATTCTTGTGTGGTACGCTCAGTAAAATAAATGGTTTGCAAGTTAATTGTTTCTGGCTACTCGGGAGATGAGTAAAATTAGCGAAAATAAGCCAGTCCAGTTAAAAATTGCTTACGCGATTAGCATGATCAGAAATGACCCCGATTTCACACAGAAAAATACAGCTTAAAATGATTAACCCGCTTTACTCCACCAGTAAGAGCATTTGGCACCGAAAACAGCAACGTAGCACTCCAAATTTACGAGTGTGGCTGGATCGTCATGGATTGGTAAGCCGGAGCGACTGTCACGAATTGGTGGTATTCTCCTCTACATAATCCTGAAGGAACATCACGTCTCCTACAACGCCGCAGTCATCTTTTGAACTGGACACTCTCGGAAAATGCCATCGGTGAAAGTTGTCGAAGCCGCCGCATATTGATATTACATGACGTGTGTTGTTTCCGCACCAATAACCGGTCGATTTTTCATGCAGACGGCTCGACGTACGTCAACGAAGAGGATATTCTAGCGACTGACTCATTATTTCGATTTAATGACTCCATTTTGTGTATGCGTCATTCCCGCTTGCCGCGATTCCGCTTCAAGTTAACGTAAACCAGTGGCAGTACGCTCTCTCATGATTACGCCTATCTCGTCAATTTAAATACACCCTGATCCTAAGGCGTCGGCATTTAAAGATCTCAGCAGCTTTTTACTATGCTCTGAAATCCACCACATATCAGAAAGCGCTTTAATGAATAAGGACAACGGGACACGGCCTAAAATATGTTAGCAGGTCCTCTATGTCCGCTTTGTCTATCTACCTATGCCCAAAAGGCTATGTTCGCCTCTTTGTTGACTAGTCAGTCGTCGCATGCACATTAGCAAGCGCCTTGGGTCATTGAGGATATTTAAATCTTTAGGGAATGCCATGATTCCAAACTTCTGACTTACACGAGGCGAAAAAGATGTTTAGACGTGCGCTATGTTCGTAGATCTACGTTACACTATGGTCCCAGTGTACGACGGATTCCGTGAATCCGTGATTCCGTGGAAAAAATTCACGGAAAAGGTGGTCCCAGTGACGTCCGTGACGGAATCCGTGCCACGGATTCCGCTTCCGTGAAATTTTCACGGAAATGCATTGGGACCACCCTTCTATTTCCACGGAATCCGTGCCACGGATTCCGTGGCACGTTTTCCGTGTTCCGTGAAAATGATTCTGAAAATCACGGTATCCGTGCACGGATTCCGTGAAATAGGGGATTCCAAAATTTGGAATTTTTTCCGTCACGGAATCCGTGAAAGCGTATGTGGGCGCCATTTTGCACTATGGCACGCAGCCTAAAGATCTCGTCGCGAATATGCAAAGGGTCATCTTCGTGTTCATTTGTTCCCGGCAGCGTCCTATCGATATCCTCTGCGGTGGGCATCGTCGTCCCTTGTGAAGTTGCTGCACCATGGCCTCGGGAGGCACAAAGTTGTCTTACAAAGAGGTGAGATATGCCAACCTTCTCAAGTTCAAGCGGCTGGCAGGGGTTGAGAAATACCCAGCACTCTGAGACGGAACAGGGAAGAATTCAAGAACAAGCAGGCCAACGGGCACAATGTGGCAGCAGGTGGCAAAGGCAGCCGGATACGAAAGTAAGTGTCAGTCCGAAATTCGTGTCGTAATTTCGCAGAAAAAACCGCTTTTTTGTCGTTTTCATTTTAGATGGTGACAGTGCATACAATGCCTGGAACTCGGTGAGAGACCAGTATACTAAACAGCGCAGAAAGGCTTCCGGGTGCGACGCTATACCGACTTGGCTTTTCTACAATGCGATGGCTTTCTAAGCTCTCGTTATTGATCCACGTCCGGAGTACCGCACTGTAACGAGCACTGGGTTTGCACCAAAGCAAGTAAGTAGAACCGCAACATCCTGGAGCAACAGGAACAAGGGGCAAACAGGGCTAAAAGACAAAATGTGCACGACAAAATAAAGCAAAGGGAAATGTGTCACAGCCAACTAGGTCCCGCAAAACTCCGGGACCGAAAACTCCGGTCCTCTTTGCGATGCTCGAGGGTCTTGTCGTCTTGCTTGCGCTTATTCGCATTAGCCGCCTCGCCGCCATGGAACGCCGAGGCCGTTTTTCGCTGGAATTACACTGCCAAACAACGTAAACCTCATGACGTTGCTGATCTCACAGTAGAATATAGATGCAAGCTGCCAAGCTTGATCGTAGTGGTTTCGAAACTAATTCAAGAATCACGGAATCCGGGCACGGAATTGTAATGACCAGTGCCACGGATTCCGTGGTTTGGTTTCCGTGACGGAATCCGTGAGACATCACGGCCGTGAAATTTTTCACGGATTCTATGCCCGGATTCCGTGCGATTTCACGGAATCCGCTAGGGTGGTCCCAGTGACGACTGAATTGTTTCCGTGGCACGGAATCACGGTCACGGAACCCGTCGTGCATTGGGACCATAGTGTTAAACATGCATGCTTACAATTAAAGCTAGGAACTTCGGCAAATTCGGCAGCCAGTGTCATCTTGTACGCAGTGGCCAAAAAATGGGAAAACACGCATTTTCGTGCTGAGGAACACGCAGAGAAGGTAGGCAACATGCCGTCGTCGAGGGGTGCTGGCGCTGGCAGCCTACACTTCAAAAATCGCGTTGAAGGCCATGGGACCCAATTAATAATGCCGAAAAGCATGACTTTCTAGTTTTAAAGAAAAAACCTGCGCTTCCGTCCGAACGAAATGAGGCTGTTTCGATTTTAGCCTTGTAGGCTGATGTTCTAGGATATACTAGCGGCTGGGCTGCGCTTCGCGCAGCCTGCGCAGCTATCGGGGTTTACTCGTACCAAGCAGAAAACGTATGAGTTAACAACACAAACTGTTTTTAACAGAGATTGCGTTCTAGTTCCTAATACCCTCTTTACAAAAATGAACGCTATTTTTGGATTCTCCATGCAGGAAAACCCCCT
>JNEY01000170.1:195463-207888 GCA_020875895.1 Aphelenchus avenae | reverse complement strand
GAAACCACCAATACGGCCTTCCTACAACAGGACACGCGTGCCTGCAAGGGAAATCCCTGAGCCCCTATTGATCCCGGACCAATAGCCTCAGTAACAGTGTGCGCAGTGTTTAATTGCAGTGTTTTGGAAGCGATTTCACTTCTTAGCAACGACCCGGGCCCATAAAGATCGCGCCAAGGCAAACTCAACGTGGTCGCAGAAGCCTCGAACTTCTACTTCTCCTGGAATCACTCTCGATTCCCTTCAACGAACAGTTACTCAGCGGCTTTCCGACTGAGGACGTCTCTCCGGTTGGCGATTCCCAGAATCCCAACAACAATTTCCAGACTTGCCTTCCCGAATTGCCTTCCCCAAGCCTTTGGCGCACACCTTAACTATCCAAGCTTACAGTCGGCTAAGTCTTAGAGTCCAAGACCCTAGCTCAGTCAATCCTCCCAAGTCCAACTTGGTTTTGAAGCACAAGGCTTGCGATGAGTAAGATGTCTTTGGCCGCCAAGACACTGAGCCGTAACCCAGGACGCCGGGGATCAGTCAGACTTACAACAAGTCTTTATTGGGCAGAAGGGCAAAGGGCAAGAGCACAACTAGCGGGGTAGCTAGTGGCTTAAGTCGCAGTGAGAGAACACGGTAGAGAACATCAAAGGGAAAGCATCCCGAGAGGCCTAGTCGACCGTAGTCGAAGCCCAACGAGAGCTCCCAGTGAGAGACATGGTTATCATGGAAAAGTCTCGCGCTTATATGCGATTCTCGGGCGCTGATCATTGGCTTTCGGCGGTTTCGACAGTGGGCTTCCGGTGGCTTGACGTAGTGGTGCACGGATGTCGCAGTTGGCAGACGATGCGAGGGACGACGGTGCGTAGAAGAGGTTGGAGCGTAGTGGGTGGTTCTCGAACGTGATGTTGACGAGTTTAGTGGTTACCGCTGCACCAGTTCGCATGTCGAAAGTAGCTATTTCGGGCGTCATCCGGGCAGTTTCCCAGGGCTGATTCATTGAAGCCGAGTTGCCGAGCCAATGGAATGTGTTGCGCAATGCGTCGGGCGAAGAACATGAAATTGCAGATTTAATGCGATAATACAAATAAACAGTAATTGCCAATGGTAATGCCCCTAACTAGTAGGGGCCGGAGTCGGCATAATGGGTTCGAAGAATATTTAGTGCTGCATTTGGCGTCCTGCGTTGCGCAGCTCAGGCTCGCATATCTCAAGGTTCGAAACTAGCAGGGATGTAAAAGTTAGAGAGCGGCTAGATGCTCGTGCTGCGAATCCTAGGCGTGTGTTTCCGATAAGGTTTATGACCAGGTTTGGTGGCATCTTGGTGCCACGGCATGCCTTTGGTGGCTTACAGTGCATTTAGTCCCAGCGGTACTGGTAATTCAGTCATCTGCATGAATGTCTGTCACGACATGTGTCCCGCAGTTCAGAGAAATGGCTAGCTTTAGCGGCTACGTGCCTGCTAGCGTATTTGCTGTACTTAACGAGGTCCGAACCTCGTCACATTCGTACCACCCCCGCGCAAGTGCGACCCTGCACTTCAAGTCGTTGCTCTGGGAATTCGTACAGTTGCTATTTCTAAAATGCATGTGGAAGGAAAACGAAAGAACCTCTTGTGTGCGTCGATTCATTGTTTGCTGTGCCACCTGAGGTCGTGAGAAAGCGTCAAGGGCGCTTTTTTTCTTCGAGACGTGGCTGCTTACTCATGTGTTTCGACTAGCGGCGCGGCCGTTGTCGTAGAAGGGTCGTGGACCGTAGCAGTATATAAGTGGTTGGCCAGGATAGGGCGGCATCAGTGCTTAACTGTTTGCTGCTGCGATGGCCAACCGTTCACAGCCGATTTATCTACCTGGAGACGTGGCGAGGCAGAACCCCCACTTTGCTGTGGAAGCGCTCCTGCGTCGGCGTAATGGTCCGGATGGGGCAGGCACGGAGTACCTGGTGCAACTTCATGGACAGCCGGTGTCTGAGGCCTCCTGGCTACCACGCTCCAATCTTGCCGTAAGTTGCTTTATTTATCTTGCTTCTCCTGATCGACGTGCTGTCTATAGAGGGCGCATTGGCTTACTGACGAGTTTGACCGACGAAATCCTCAGTACGTCATACTCTGGTCCATCACCTTCATCATGTTCTTGTTTGTAGAGGAGCTGTGCGACAAGTCGCTCTTCGTCATGATGACCCCGATATACAGCACGCCGTTGAGCGCATCTTGGACGAGCGCTGGGATCCGCTGCAGCTGCGCCGAGAATTCCTAATTAAGTGGGCCCACTGGCCATCGAGTGAGAGTTCGTGGGAGCCTCTCGGAAATCTCAAGGTATGCTGTTATTTCTGTTGTTGACTTGCCTACTGGGCCGATTTCAATTCGGTTTTCAGAATTGCCCCGAGCTCTTGCTGTCGTTCGAAAGGACGCGTGCTGCTGGGTAAGTTTCAGCTTATTCTCTTCTTGTCTGAACAATGTCAATGATTCGCATTTAGGCTTCAAGTGATTGCTGCTGCAGATATGGCGGCTGAGGCGGGCGAAGAACAAGCCGATGGTGTCCCTGGATCATCCCGTAACTAGGCGCTGTGCGTGTCTTCTGTGAGTTTCGCTGTGCTGAAATAAAGTCTATGTTCGCTAGCGTCACAATGCTTGCTAAGCCGTCCTAGGGAAGTGCCACAGTTATAAGATTGTGAGCTTTTCGAGGTCTTTCCCACATTGCGGCACATTGGAACTTTGAAATTGCACCCGTTCCAGTTCGAAACTAGCAGCTTTATACGGCTCATGTGGCCACCTCAGTAACGACTTGCGGTCACTACTTAGTTGTTATTGCCAACATTCATGATCTCGTTGTGGCAAAAACTCCAGTGCCTGGGCACACATTTAAACACTGGAACGAGATTCAAAACTAGTTTCATCGCGGTTTTTACGGCGTTGTTGGGGCCTAAGCTAGTGATCGTCTAGCACATGTTATCGCCTACGTTTACGCTCAGTCTTTTGGCGCAACTCCGAGTGCCATGGCACGCTTTCGTCATCCGTTAACAAAACTGTAGCTCCAACCTGCAAATGCCGAGTCGGCGTTGCTGAGGCGTCTAGTAGTTCCTCTTAGGCGTAAATTGGACGTCCCTACAGCTTTTTGGGTGTCTCCGGCTCTTTTCGTGCTTTATTTAGTCCATTCGTCCTGCTGCTTTACGCTTGCCGCCGAATCATACGTCAGCGTTCGCCGAGACTCAAATTTGCGTCATCGTCCGACGGCGATCGTTCTGCCTTGCTGCTTTCCAAGGGTAGCTGTTTCTTTGTACTATTCTAATTTACGATTCGAAACTAGAATCTTTTCGAATTTTTGGGACTAGCATTGTTTTTTCACCCATGCTTCATTAAAATTAGAAACGGTAACACTTATAAGCTCATTGTCGCGGTTTTCACTTTTAGAAGATGCCCCAGAGCAGACGTGCTAAGGCTTGTGCCGCCATCCTACGCAAGCACCACGATGGTGAGCGGCCTGACGTCCGCGTGAGCCGTTTCGCCGAGGATTGTGAATGGATTCGGAACTTACTCACCAAGTGTTCCGAGGAGATCGCGTCCAATATCGGCACCATCGGGCAGCAGTTGTTCACTCTGTTGAATAGGCAAGTGTTCCATCACAACACGCATGGCGCTCGGGACGTGTTGGCAGGTAAGGGCCTTTAGTGACCTTAGGTAGTTCTTTGACGTCTTTAAGATCTCTGATTGCCTGCTTTTAGTGGACGACAAGTTTAGCGTCCTGCTAAACTACTCTCCAGCCGAGAACGGTCTCGGTGCTGCTAATTCGGTGCGGCTCTTCTTCACCTGCGAGGATGCGCCAAAAGGGATTCTCGCCGATGCGGAAAGACTCGAGTCATCTTCCTTCCTCATCCGGGTGCCGGCCAAGAAGAATCGTTCGGCGAGGCGCATGCTGGGTAACCTTACTCATGAGCTAGTCCATGTGGTGCAAACTACTCATCACAACATCCGTAAGTTCTTTGCCGGATCAGTTTCAGCCGCAGGAAGTGTTTTCCTTTTAGGTTGGAAGTGCTACTGCGACCGTCGTGGTGTTGCCTGTACTCATCACGGTGAATACGACACTGCTGACGACGCCGTCTCAGAGGAGCTGCTTGGAGATGACTGTCTGCACCACGGGCCATACTTCCAAGCTTGGGTGCGGCTAATTCATGACCGCTTCGACTCGGCAATCCCCGGCGGCTATCCCGATATGATGCTGGTAGGAGACGAGGATCTCGGTTGCGCTGCGCCGCCTCCTCCTCGTCGACTGGTACCTATGCCATTATTTTATCGGGGATGTATTTCCTTAGCAATTTTTAGTCGAAGCAGCAACGCCGTGACGATGCAGATGCTGGACCCTCGACTTCGCGTCGCTAGATGTAGCGTGGCTCTCCGTATTTCTATAATATACAACATAGTAAGCTGCCACCGTGCACTCATGATATTTCAAGAGGATTCACGAAATGGCCTCGTCGAGGACTGGTCAGTTCTTAGCATGTATTCCGACAGATGCAAATTGGTGCCGATAATGTTTATTGCAAGAAGCGCTGCATCTAGTACATGCATCAGATGTATGCACCTCTGTAATGACATTCCCTTGAGTTGGCAGCATGCGAACAGCCTGACTCCATTTCGCGCTTATTGTCTGGCTTCGGCTTTGGTACAATGAGGTTCGCGTCGTCCTTCTCTCCCATTCGCAACAGTCGCAGGAGAACCCTTTTAAGCAGTTTTGCCAGATTTCCGTACTTCGGCTGTTCAAGGTCCGGGTACGCGTACTTCTGAATGATTCGCAGGCACTGTTCTGAAATCTCACACTTTATGCCAGATCCGTCGGCCCATGCATAGTAACTTACCAACACTTAGGCTGCTTGGGTGATCAGCTTGCCGCCATTCTTTGTCTGCACAGCATTTGACTAATGCTGTCGCAGCCGTTAATAGGTCCATAATTGTCTCGTCCTCCGAGCTGACCTGCGACGAGTAAAGTAGGTTTGCTAACTCGATCTGTTCTTTATCAGGTACCGCCGTGTTGGACATCGGGTCGTACATCAGCTGCTGTGTCGTCGCGAAGTAAGAGTCCTCTCCGGCCGGTCCGTAGTGGGTGAGTTTTCCCGCGTACTCAGCAGGCACATGATACTTGATGCGAGAATGCAATCTGCTTCCAGCGGGTATCTTAGCGAAGGTTGCTCGTACGAGACAACAGAATCCCACGTTATCGGTGGCAGTGTTCCCCGGTAGGTTTCTCTCTCGCTTCTCGAACGGGTCGAAGAACCGTTGGCGTGTTCTGAGTTTTCCTCCGTTTATTGCCCTGGAGAAAGCGAACCTTATCGTCCGATCCGCTCGCTTGGTGACGCAGGCTTCCACAACCACAGCTTGCATGTTTGGTAGCGATGACTCGTGCCAGTGTACCGCGTTCCTTCGAGTGCACATTGGAATCGCCCAGTCTTTGCTTACAGACCGAATTTGCGTCACGCGTAGTCGGTCGCCACTTGCAGGGCCATGAAGAATTATGTCCCCTGGCGGTTGCAGGCCTGTAGGCGTACAGTGCTGGTCCATACCAAGGATGTTAGGGGCTTCAGCATCCAGGTCCATCTTGAGCAATAAAGCATGTTGATGATCGCGATGAATGACGACGTACTCAGCGTCGACTTCAAGCATCGTGTACATGTCTGAAAGAGTTGGGTTAACAAAGTCCTAAGTGTGAAATTGCAACAGATTCGACTGAAATGGCGCGCGCGAAAGTACACACAATAAGGTTATCGGGAAGAAGTCAATGCACGCAAATAGTAGGCTAAAGCACTTGCATATGATTAACGTCTCAAAGAAAGTGCGCTTCATTTTTCGAGTAGCATGTGCTATCAGCCTGTAAGAATTTTGGCTCTGTTCAAAAACTTTAAGCAGTTTGGGCGTTTACAACGCGTTTAAGGGCTATCAACATATTGAGTGATTTCTTGTCGGATATGCCCCTTAATGCCTGGATTCCAACACCATCGGACGTTGTGCACGGAGAAATTCAAGGCATCATGCTCCGTCGCTAGTTCGGTCAGCACAATGACGGACACAAGCTGTGCTACCAGTAAGACGTTTTGGGCTACGACTTGACCAGCAGCCAAAGCGAGAATCCTGTGACGTGTTTGGTCTGCCTCCACTGTACTGTGCCTGTCCTGTTCCGATTCGAATCCAAATTTGCTTTTCGAGATCTGCTTTCCGTTTACGAAACTCTTGTCGTCTTTGATCTGGGGCACAACTGATGACAAGACTCGTGCAGTCGCCGTAGCCTTTGTTTTGCCGCTCCCGCATAGCGTATGTATTCTTTCTCTGAGGACCGGTTCAGTGTATGTCACATATGGACCCTGGTCCACATGCTTCGGGTCGCGCTCTTTCCTTGATCTGATGATGCTTTTGGCACCATCTTCCTGAATGCTGGTGGTTTCAGTAGCTACCTGATTCGAGGCCATCTGACCTACATGTAATGCTCTTTCAGGTGGCTTACTGTCTTCTGGCCGAGAGCATCCTTTCCTTAAGTTTTCCAATGCTTCATACTGTCGGCATTTTCGTGGTTCATGCTGATTTCGCCTCTTTTCTCGCTGTGCCCGGCAGTGCTCGCCTTGCAGTGTCTTTATCCGTTTACACCGTCTCAGCTGCTCTTTCAGCGTGGCCGTTTCATTTACGGTCGTAGTTTCATTCAATTCCTGGCCTAGCCTTCGCGTCCTTCCTTGCGTTTTCTTTATCCTTCCTGACCTTTGCAGCTTCAATCGCCGGTTGGCCCAATGATTGAACCTGTCGTTTGTGCCTCTGCCGATATTATGCGGCGTCATCTTCGTTGTTCCAGCGGGACCCCCATCGCAGATTCCAGGATTCCAACACCACCGGATACTGTGCCTAAACAAGTTACCTTGCTTATAGGCGGCTGCTAGCATAAGTAGCGCTACCATGAACTTGAACAAGTTCACCGCTATCTTCACACGCGCCGACTTTCTGGTTACTACATTCATACCTGCCTGGGAAATCTTGAGAACCTTTTGACCATGCTTTGGCCTGTATGTTTTTTGAGCAAATGCTTGCTTCACTTTGTTCACTTCGGTACTGCAAGCTGTCTGAACCTTGAGCGCATGTGAGACTTCAACGGTCTCTGATAGCGCGGGCTTTAGTGAATTTGGCGGTTCGCATGATGGCAGCTCGCATGATTGCGTCTCGCCACTTTTGAATTTCGCATTTTCGGTGCCTTGATCCGCAATTGCCACATGCTTTGTAGGCTCACACAGTTCATCCTCAGCTGTGAGCTGATCACAGATAGGCTCGATTTTCTCGGATCTGGCGCTTCCCATAGCGCTGCTTTGCAGGCAAACTGGATGAAGGCCAATGCTCCTTTCCACAGCCATTATACCTTCAATTTGTGAGGCCGCTCTTAAGGCTTCATTAAAAGTACTGGGTTCGGCCCCTTTCACTGCTAAGCGATACATGCCGCTCAACCCGTTTACGAATGCCCATAGCATTTCGTATTTTCTTATAGCGCTTGACTCACCAGTTGTGCCTCGGCTGACGATTTCTTGTACCCTAGTCGCGTACCGGTAAATGCTCTCCTGAGCTCCCTGGCTCAAACTGCGCATCTCAAGTTGCGCTTTCCTTTTGCCACCGAGCCCCTGGAACTTCCGCAGCAGGCTCTTGCAGGCATTATCATATGAGCATTTTTCTTCCGCTTCTAGAGAGTCATAGTGAAATCTCGCAAGGCCTACCAAGTGAATTTTTAGGAGTGCTATCCTCTGCCTCTCCAAGATCTTGCCTCCAAGCAAATTTATGGCATCTTCGAAGCCTTCCAGCCATTCCTCAAATGACTGGGTATCGTCGGCCCTAAAATTTTGTACGTTTGGTAGAATTACCATGCTGCCGGGAATTACTTCTTCAATGCTCTATCTGCAAGTAGCGAAGTGTGTTGGACTCATCAGCCTAACCACTCGCTGCTACCAAAATGCGAGTGGTTGACTTGTAAATAAGTCTCCACTGCAATAAGCGAAGTATACTGGGTCCAATAAGATGAACCACTCGCTGCTACCAAAATGCGACGTCCTTGGGGGTTGGAAACCACCAATACGGCCTTCCTACAACAGGACACGCGTGCCTGCAAGGGAAATCCCTGAGCCCCTATTGATCCCGGACCAATAGCCTCAGTAACAGTGTGCGCAGTGTTTAATTGCAGTGTTTTGGAAGCGATTTCACTTCTTAGCAACGACCCGGGCCCATAAAGATCGCGCCAAGGCAAACTCAACGTGGTCGCAGAAGCCTCGAACTTCTACTTCTCCTGGAATCACTCTCGATTCCCTTCAACGAACAGTTACTCAGCGGCTTTCCGACTGAGGACGTCTCTCCGGTTGGCGATTCCCAGAATCCCAACAACAATTTCCAGACTTGCCTTCCCGAATTGCCTTCCCCAAGCCTTTGGCGCACACCTTAACTATCCAAGCTTACAGTCGGCTAAGTCTTAGAGTCCAAGACCCTAGCTCAGTCAATCCTCCCAAGTCCAACTTGGTTTTGAAGCACAAGGCTTGCGATGAGTAAGATGTCTTTGGCCGCCAAGACACTGAGCCGTAACCCAGGACGCCGGGGATCAGTCAGACTTACAACAAGTCTTTATTGGGCAGAAGGGCAAAGGGCAAGAGCACAACTAGCGGGGTAGCTAGTGGCTTAAGTCGCAGTGAGAGAACACGGTAGAGAACATCAAAGGGAAAGCATCCCGAGAGGCCTAGTCGACCGTAGTCGAAGCCCAACGAGAGCTCCCAGTGAGAGACATGGTTATCATGGAAAAGTCTCGCGCTTATATGCGATTCTCGGGCGCTGATCATTGGCTTTCGGCGGTTTCGACAGTGGGCTTCCGGTGGCTTGACGTAGTGGTGCACGGATGTCGCAGTTGGCAGACGATGCGAGGGACGACGGTGCGTAGAAGAGGTTGGAGCGTAGTGGGTGGTTCTCGAACGTGATGTTGACGAGTTTAGTGGTTACCGCTGCACCAGTTCGCATGTCGAAAGTAGCTATTTCGGGCGTCATCCGGGCAGTTTCCCAGGGCTGATTCATTGAAGCCGAGTTGCCGAGCCAATGGAATGTGTTGCGCAATGCGTCGGGCGAAGAACATGAAATTGCAGATTTAATGCGATAATACAAATAAACAGTAATTGCCAATGGTAATGCCCCTAACTAGTAGGGGCCGGAGTCGGCATAATGGGTTCGAAGAATATTTAGTGCTGCATTTGGCGTCCTGCGTTGCGCAGCTCAGGCTCGCATATCTCAAGGTTCGAAACTAGCAGGGATGTAAAAGTTAGAGAGCGGCTAGATGCTCGTGCTGCGAATCCTAGGCGTGTGTTTCCGATAAGGTTTATGACCAGGTTTGGTGGCATCTTGGTGCCACGGCATGCCTTTGGTGGCTTACAGTGCATTTAGTCCCAGCGGTACTGGTAATTCAGTCATCTGCATGAATGTCTGTCACGACATGTGTCCCGCAGTTCAGAGAAATGGCTAGCTTTAGCGGCTACGTGCCTGCTAGCGTATTTGCTGTACTTAACGAGGTCCGAACCTCGTCACATAATCTATATCAATCTATACGGTGCGTATACATATCAACGACCATATCATATTCATATATCATATTCTATCGTATCAACCATTTTCTTTCAACAACAAGCCATCTTCTATATTCAGGAATACTACCTGAGATACGGATTTGGGTCTTGGGTGGGGGAGAAACGAAAGCCAACTTCGGCTGACAGATATTGACCAAAGACAGGACGTCCAATACAAGCGATTGTCGGCTTTCGAGGAAACACCAAAGGCGAATGCGCTCAGAAAATACAAAGCTCTGGCAAAATTCGTTGTATTTCTCCAGTGGTCCGGAGTTTTGCAAAGCGCTAACGTACGAGCAGGACCGATGATTCAATGAGGTCTTTCTTACGAAACGGAACTGGCGAAAAGGGAAACGGTGGAAAAAATGGAAAGAAAAGAACAGAATGGTTTGAGGTCGTTGATGAACTTATGCATATGGTCATAGACACGGCGGACTGCTGACACGGGCTGTTTCCGGCCCTACAGTCGGGAACTCGCACTTCGACAAGGGATGAAGTCTACTAGGCTAACCGTGTTTGTCTCAAAACAGCACGGTTTAAAAACCTCACAGTGATGTGAAGCGAACGATTATCCTACGGTATCCTAAGCGACGGTATCCTACTCCAGCCATTCTTGGTCACCCATCGTTTCTCGGCAGCACAGACGGTTCTGCTTGCACGAATAACAACCGCCTCCCGCACGTTTGCTATTCATTTAGAAAATGCGCATTTGTGGTACTGGAAACAACGACTTTACCGAGCTCGGTTCCTCTCAAGCGCAGATCTGATAGACGGGTTCAAATGGCAAAAAACACCGTTACTGAGTGATGAACCCTGCGTTAATATACTTGCAATTAGCGAACGTACGAATGCACGCAGTTGGACAAATATATGACAAGAAGACCTGGACTAAGTCGGCAAACCGCTCTTGGTGCCGCAGAACATCATTAACGGAACCCATGAGACTGGTTGAACCCACGGAGACTTACCTGAAAACCCCGTACTGTCGACTATTTTTGTTCTAAAGCTACACGTAGTGCCTTAAAATTCATCAAGCCAGGCAAGCGTATACGCCACTTCTTTTTCACCCTTTATCGCACCAAGGTTTAATTACGCGCAGAATTAGATGTCGGCAAAAATATATGTGATGAAAACCTGAATGTAATCTTACCCTAGCTCTGCCTACGTTACCCCGGATAAAAAATTTATTTCGTGGTGCAACGGAACGCGCAGCGGGGATCCCCGTCAGGGTCATGTGCGCACTCGACTCACGCATTCCACAAGCTTAGCCGAGCTTCAGGGGCCCGAGCAACCCACGTTACAAACGCTAACACATAGCACTCTTTAGACAGGTGCGTGCCCTAACGATACTTCTTCGTTGAAAGGCTTTTGACTATAGGACGTCTGTATCTTTGTTGCACAGTGGGGTCGCGTAAGTTCAACATCCTTATACACTAAAGCGCTGGTGTGTGTGTGAAAATTTAAAACGTCACAAACCTATCGAGTTCTGTTTCATTCGATAGGGCTTCTAAAGTTATGTAAAACGGGAAAATTTCAGCCGGATCGGTTGGCTAGAAAAAAAGTTATGATCGACCAAAGTTTCAACTCCTGGCTCATGCTTACATGCCATAGCGGGCCCGCTATAGCATGCTTCCCAGGCGGACAAAAAGGCAAAGTTCATCTGCTTTGCGGTCCTAGGGGGTTTTTCGTGTATGGAGAATCCAAAAATAACGTTCATATTTGTAAAGGGGGTACTAATAACTATAATGCTGTTAAAAACATCTTGTGTTGTTAACTCATACGTTGTCTGCTTGGTACAACTAAATCCCGATAGCGGCGCCGGCTGCGCGAAGCGCAGCCCAGCCGCTAGTAGGCAATTAACGGAACAGCATCGAAAACTCACCTGAAACTAAAATCTGCAGCGACGTTAGTCGTATAAGCGCTTTTTAGCCTGTCCTAAGCCGGGGTAGGCTCGTCCTAAGCCGGTGTAGGCTAGTCCAAGCCGGGACAGAAATTTGTTTCAGCGAAGTGGGTGGCGCGAAAAAGTCACGATGTGGTCGATAAAACCATTTTCATGAAGCGGGTTCGCGAAGCGGTCATTTACCGTCCACCACCTCAATTGTGCACCCATTGTTCCCTTCCTCCCTGTTCGGTTCCAATCCTTTGCGTGATCGTCCAGAGCCCAACGTTCTTTCGACTTGTGAGGCTTGCATGCCTACGAGGATGGCTTTGGCAACTGTATGGACCGAGTGGCATTGGCAAGGCTCAAGTGATTTTGGGAATCAGCATCAACCGCCTTGTTACGGCCCTTAATGTCGGTATCGGCGTCGACTGCTTATGGTAATGCTCGAATAACACCAGAACATTGTAAAACCTGAAGCGGTCGCAAACAACCCAGGCGATCGGCTCAGACGAACTTGCAAGAAACAAGCAACGCACAAACGTACGTGAGCTACGAAACAAGTTATTGTTGGAGAAAGTCTGAGACTTGACCTCACTGAGGAATGGCTTGTGCTCGGTCTTTGACGTGCACGCGTAGACGTTCCGTGATCATAGCCCATGGACTGTCTTCGCAAATGGGAAGGCAATCGAGGCAGCTCCACAAAATGCACGCACGAGATGAGTCGTTTTAGCTCGCTAAGGCAGTGCGACCTTACTTTGTATCGCAGATTGGTCGAAGACTGTTCACCGCTCCGGTGATACCCACCTCTAAGAACGGACACCCACACCCTTTGCTTTAGCGGCGTTGCGGGCCAAAAAGGATACCGTATTTCTTCTAATATAGCCCCTGGGGCTATATTTTTCTTAAGGTATTTTTTCAGAAAAAATAAATTTAAAAATACATTTAA
>JNEY01000170.1:180686-193423 GCA_020875895.1 Aphelenchus avenae | reverse complement strand
GTAACCGGGTCGAAATTTTAAACGCGATGCGGCTCGGTCGTAGGTGAACAAACTGGATATCCTAGCGATTTCTGCATTGTTTCGATTCACTGACTTCACTTTCTCCGCAATCGAAGTGCCATCCTGATTCTTAGGCGTCGGCATTTAAAGATCTCATCAGCTTTTTACCATGCTATGAATACCAAAACGTCAAAAGCGCTTTAGTGAACAAGAACAACGTGCCTAATTGTGATAGCAGATCCTCTATGTCCGCTTTGTCGATCTGTCTGTGTCCGTAACGTTCGTGGAACTACGTTAGACGTCTACTTCTGCTTAGTTTCAAGCCAGGAACGTCGGCAAGGTAGGCATTGGCCATCGGCTATGCAACCTGGATTCGGTGGTGTTGTTGTCGCTTAAGCGGTGCAGCCCCTTTAAGGTGTCATCTGCATTTTTGGCCTCGCAACAGGCAGACCCCCTAATTCAGGCCTGTTTACTTGCCCGCGATTGCCATTAAGAGGCCTTACTTTCTTCGAGTCTTTACAGAGCCGGAAGTAGCCTTTACGAGGCACGCGGCGACAAATGCCATTTATTTATAGGCAGGATTAAGCAAAAATTATCAAGCGCAAAGGTCTGTCCACGAAATAAACAGGCCAGTGATTTCCGTTCTGCTGAATTTTTCCTACCAATCAAAGGTCTCAAGTGGCGCTCATACGAGCGTTTTTCGGACAGCGGTAAGTTGCCGAAGGATATAGGGAGTATGTAGCGTCATTATCTTCCTGGACTCCTCGTATAGGGTGCCGTGATTATGGCGAGACTTGTTTGACAGTCTTAAAGGACACCGGATAACTAAAGGCGTCAGTTCGACAGGATTCAAAGTGTCCGATAGGCGCGGTTTTCTGGCTGGATATTGCACAGCGACGTAGCCAGGGCAATGACTTCGCGAAGGAATATTATGAAAGGCGTAAAACTCCTGTTTTATGTAGGTATGTGTTTCCTGATGAACGTCCCCAACCTCAAGCACCACCGCATTGATCACTGGTAGGATTGCCTCATCCTACTGCTTCCCTCCTCGAAGTTTAGGCAACATCATGTCCTGCTATGGATGTGTGCCTGACAGCACGAGAGAGAAATTGCCATTCCTTCTCGAATGGATGTACATGTTTGTTTGCACCTTAGGCCAAAATCGGCATTAGAAAAGTGCATTCAAAGAATGACCATTCATTGAAAGTACTTTAAGGACAAATAGCACAAAGTCGCAGCGGCTTATTCGGGACCGTTTCGGGATCGTTCTACTAAAGCCAAACATACAAACAAAGGCACACATTTTTCGGCGATCAAGTAGACCTTCTAAAAGGAGTGAACATCAGGTTCTTGACCTAGGAGAATCGGCTGTATTCCGCCTTATCCAGCTTGCCACAAGGATGTTACTGGCCTGCCTAAGCGGCCTACGTAGGGTTTAAAATTAGTCACCGTTTCATGTAAAAAATCCGTAACATACCAGTCGTTAATTTTGCATAGTATCAACGCCCGAATACCGAACTTCGGCCAGATCCCTAAGCCGAAGAGCTTCAGTACTCGAAGGAGCGGGAGGGGGGGGGGAGGCGGAGGGCAGGCCGAACGCTAGTTTTGTTGCTTCCGAGACCTACGTAAAGAAGAAAATTTCGTGAAGTTCTGCCGTAGCCTACGCATCTATGACTCGTAGCGTTTTTCTCGACGATGCCATTGGCCCTGAATACTTGTTGAAAAGACGAAGACGAGACAGACGTAAGCGTCTAGCGTCTTGAAGCTTGAGACGATAAACTTTGCTCCTGCGCATATAGCCAGCCGAGGATTGTACCGTTTGTGAGGAGCTCAAAGGATCGTTTAGCGCATCGTATTCGTGGGTGAAAACCTACTGAAGCGTACAAGCGGCTAATAAAGAAGGAGGAGGCAATTCCAGATCCTTCTCATCTCAAGTTTCATACTTAAGACAACATACAAGCTTGTTCGCTGGAGACGGTACACTTGCTGGAAGTTTCTTCATTTTTAGTTCATCAATGCACAGAGATTCACACCGTCTAGTCACCCCTCGCAATCAGGTGGGCGGCTAGGTCGTTGACTCGGCTGCTTCGCCGATTCGCATTCGGTCGCCCCTGGCAAACTAGGCTCATATTAGTACTAGTATTAACAAGCACAAAAGTAAAGGGCCCAGCGGTTTCAACCCCCTCCCCCTCGCCCTCTCCCGCACGCGCCCCAAAACTCTGAAAACGGAAGGTTGACGGCAAGCAGGAACGACTGTTCAAAGTTCCAGTCCCAAAATTAATGGAGCTTTCCTCGTTGGCCTAGACTCTGGCGACCTTAAAGCACTGTTCCTCGAAACCAACGGACGCTGCCTCAGTTCGTCGACTGCGTCACAATCGCATAACGTCTGATGTTTGCGTTTTCGTCAAAAATGGCGTGACGTTCCTGATCTGCGTCTACATTTTTAGGTTTAGGGCACAAAGATAGTGAACGGGGGTCGTAGTCTTTCATCACGCTATTAAACAATAGTTCCCGGATGTCGAAATATTTGCGCTTATCGGCCTAACGTCGTGAATTGTCACGCGACGTTTGTTCTACGTAGCCAAGTGCCGTTTGATGTGATCTCATTGTGAGTTGCGCGCGACCATCGACGCGAGTATGGAAAGCGACGGTATAAACCGACACAGAAACCTACGTTGGTGTGACGCTCCGCAGGCGTACAAGTATCCTGAAAAGCACCGAATTTACAAACTTTCTTAAGCCAAATCCGAAGTCCGCGTTTCAGCCCTCGTGCAGATAACCGGAGGCTTCTTATAGCCACTGAGGAGACAAATACCTGTACGTCCTTTGGTAGGCCCCATGTGGTGGTCAAACGCGTCATACAAAGCTCGGATCCTTCAGCCGCCTCAGTCGCATGAACAGCCCAGTTCATGACGTTGCGTAAGGCGTAAGTCACCTTAGTCTCCGTCTCTTTGTAGTCGGATTAGTGCCGTTCCGGGCGCTGTTTCTCGGAAAGATAAACATCCGTTCAGGTCATCAGGTGAGCATCCAAGAAGATGTTCTAAGCCAAGCAAGTCAAAAGACAAAAGCCGTCACGAAACAGCGCTAATCGCGCTGTCTGCTGACGTCCACGGCCGAATGATTGCGTTTGAAATACTTTTAGTCGTGTGCCCTGCGTAGCACGAACTGCCTTATTTTATGTAGATTCTTTTAAAAAATTTTTTTTAAATATAATGTCGGGTTACTCGGCCCAGGCCCACACAAGTAATCTGCATTACGGTCCAGGCAACAAATTCGCGGAAACTCTTTTTAGCTGCTTGATCCGCCTACGCTAATGCAGGTGGTTAGCTTTCGTTTGCAAAATCGTGCAAACGCCTAATTGAATTATTGACGCGACCCGATGATTGCGACCACTTGGCATGTCTCGGTCTGAAGCTAAACGGCTGGATTAAGCGGTTAAAAAGGCAGAATATGGAGGTCTTCAAAAGCTGTTGAAAGACATGACGATATTTTCTTGGAATTTCTTCGTTAATCTGCATGTTGGTAGCAGTGATTAACCGCGGACGGCTTTCTCGCGCAGTTTTTTATTATTTCTTCGACTAGACGCTAATAGACTGGACTTACACAGAAGAGCGACTGATGCTTTAAATAAAGGACAAGGGCCAGACCACTTCAACCTATTCATAGCGTCTTGAAATGGCTGCAGAAGCAAAATTCGCTTGCAAAACAGAGTTCTGATGACTAATTTACCGTTAGTGGTGTCAATTACATCGTTCTTGTTCGGTCTTATATAGACAGGATTAAGAGATTCTTCCTGTAAGCGCACCTAAATTGAGTGATTCCGTCCCACGATTCATTATCCCACATTCATTAAAGCCGACGGTCTCTGTGTATGCCTTTGATACTATCAAAGTGGTAGAGGTGGGTGCGAAGTGACGGGAATTCCAGGTACTGTGGGTGCACATTGACACTTGGGTGCGGGACCTTGAAGAGATCGAACGTTTGACTTGCGCCTTCGTTTTCGGACAGGAAGTGTCGGATCTCACAAAATGGATTATCAAAGTGGTGCCATCACGACGCAATGCACAACTAAAATTGGCTTGAAGTGGGTTATCATACCTTCTTCGCTTCTTCTCCTTGAAGCTGAGTGTGAGTTCTTCACAAACAGGATTTAGAGGAAATCAAGAATGTTTTGTCTCTGTAGCATTTTCCTTTTCTTTGTTTAATGATGAAACGGACCAAATCGTTGACGTAAACTCTCTGAAGTACTGCAAACTCGCCTTACGTTCGATACGGGTACGACTAAGAAGGTCGTTTAGATGGGAGCTATCGGTGCGGGGGATTCAACGAGGGTGATTCGGCAAATGCGCAGAGTCTGCCGTATTTAGCCGATGATACTTGTGCGGTATGTTGGCAGAGTCCAGTACGGAATCGGTACGGCCGGAGCATGCACGGAATTAAGCACTAGTCCGGCTCGTACGGTACCGTATTCTCCGTTACCGTACCGGTACGCTAATCGGTACGCTGCGGTAGGATCAGCACGGTACGGAATGCAGTACGCCTACCGGTTGCCGGTAAACTGCTCATGTACTACGCTGGCGTCGATAATTCTGCATTGAAATATCCCGTTTGACACTAACTTATCCCATCCGTCCTTCCAAGTGAAGGCCAGTATGCTCAGACTAGCATCAAACTTTTCCACGAAAACTTTGACTTCCAAGCAAAGAACCGTAATCCCGCCTGCTTTCAAAGATAAAAAGACTGTTTATGAACAAACGAAGCATTTTAAACCATATTCTTTCGAGACACGTGGGGCGGACGAATCTCGATTTATCAGCGAACGCTAAATTACATGATTCAGTTCGGCTCATTATGACCTTTTCACCAAACCTAAAAGTCGAAAATTACCGCCTTGTAGGCTCGTTAAACTGGAGCACGAGGCTTGGTGGGCGTAGAGTCACGAGGTCTGCGCCGGATTTTTTGCAAGGCTGTCTTGGGTTTAAGTGCAAAGCGATTAAGGACGGACGACTAAAATCTTCCTAATTTCCAGTGAACGCAGTGCCATATAATTACCTGGCGTTTGATCACGCCTAGCCCGTGACAGAGTCCAAGCGTTTAAGTAAACAGATCTTTGATGTGGCTGGAAACGAAAGAACGAGGACGCGAAAACTGTCCAGTTTCCCAAGTATTCCTGTCGACGGAAGTTACCGGCCGCTCTGTAACCGACTGCAGAGCCAGGACCCTCTAAATAAAGCATGAATGGCGATGATTCTTAAAAATATAGGAGCAGTAATGTTTAGCTTTTGTGTGTGCGGCAGGAAGTGCATACCAGGGCTGGGGATTCGGATTCGGATTCGGTGATTCGGAAATTCGGTCGTTTTGCTTCGGATTCGGATTCGGTTTCCAAAAATTGGACCGAATTTCCGAATCTTTAGTGTGGCAGTCCAGTTTGGAAGCAATGGACCCGTACTGCACGTAATGATCGCAAAAAAGTCGCAAAAAGACAAGGCGCCGGCGCGCGTCCTCCCTAACTTACTGATCTCATGCCTCAGGCATGGGGTGCCTGAGGCAATCACGATCACGACTCGCCCAACCATGTGCAACGGGTCTTGAAGTCGAGGCCCGGCCCGGCTCGCGGGCGTTCAAACCCAGGACCGGCCCGGCCCGGGGCCCGGAGGCGGGCCGGGCCGGGCCTTAAGGCCCAAGTAAAAGGCCCGTTCAGGCAAGCGCCGATAACTGCCATTGGTCCCCTCTTTGGTACTTTTGTACAGGTAGAATTTGTGCACCTTAAGGCGACTTTAATACACGTATCTCGGCAATCATGTGCAACGGGCCTTGAAGTCGAGGCCCGGCCCGGCCCGCCGGCGTTCAAACCCATGCCCGGCCTATGGCCCGGTTGCACTTGGTTGGGCACGCCGCAAAACTGTGATCAGTTATGGTATTACAAATAAGCAAGGGCCCGCCGCAGGGGATGCCCCCTTTTTAGTAGAAAATTTGACGAAAACAGTAGAAATTTGTCGAGCGGGCAACTTCACTTCGCTAAAGTGAAGTGCTAACTTCAGTGACGCGGTCCGCTTACTGAGAGAAGTGAAGCGAAGTGAAGTAAGGGTCAACCTGACTTTACTTCATTTCACCAAACTGCACTGCAAGACCGTCCAAGATCGTCGTGAACCAGTTGCTGCCGTTCTTCCCAATTTAATTCCTGCTTCGAAAATTCGGATTCGGATTCGGAAATTCGGTCGTTTTGCTTCGGATTCGGATTCGGTTTTGATTTTTAACGTTGTTTCGGATTCGGATTCGGTTATTTTTTGGAAAGTCCTCAGCCCTGGCTTATCCGCGTCGTCCAACTTGTTGGCGTTAGGTCAATGCCCCTTCATTATTGGTATAAACTGCACAAGAGCTAGCCCTCTCCGGTTAGCCGCTTCCTAAAACTTAGCAGAGCCTCATCGAATGACATATCCCTCTATGTCTTAGGAGCTGAGGCGAGCAGACGCGCTAGCTCTGGTGTCGTAAATAGTATAAGGGAAGACTAACTTTTTGAACATGTCTATGTTTTTGCGAGTCGCTCACGTACTGCCGTACTGTTTGGCACGACCTTAACGGATGAGACAAGTCATTACGACATTGTCCGGCAACCGGTACCGGTCCTCAGTCTTTCAGCTTGTTCCCGGCGCTGTACGAGAACAGCGCCCGTTCCTTGCCCCTTCCGGTGCCGTTCCGCGTTCCCGTGAAAAACGGGGGACGGGAACGGGGACGGCCGTGAAACGGGCACGGGTTCCAACCACTAACGTGCACAAGAAGGCACTGCTACAGCATCGTGCCGTTCTCCGTCCGTACCTTTTTTTACGTATTACGGTACGGCCCTCTACTACTGTATGGTTTTGAGACCGTAATCTAGAGGCTCCATGCCGTAGCACTTGATGTATCACAACGTTGACGTGAGAAGTTACTCTTCCAGCTACGCTTTGACTTCACTGACCTGGGTGATCGATTAACCAGTTTACGTAGAAGCCGTACCATAGTTCAACGTCTTTTCGTCACGCTATCCCAACGTACTTACCATTATTTTAGGACAATTTCACGCGATGGTGAAAGCTAAGAGCACTGAAGTTGATCACGCCGCCTTCATTTTCGTAGCTGGTAGGCTGANCAAGCAAAGAACCGTAATCCCGCCTGCTTTCAAAGATAAAAAGACTGTTTATGAACAAACGAAGCATTTTAAACCATATTCTTTCGAGACACGTGGGGCGGACGAATCTCGATTTATCAGCGAACGCTAAATTACATGATTCAGTTCGGCTCATTATGACCTTTTCACCAAACCTAAAAGTCGAAAATTACCGCCTTGTAGGCTCGTTAAACTGGAGCACGAGGCTTGGTGGGCGTAGAGTCACGAGGTCTGCGCCGGATTTTTTGCAAGGCTGTCTTGGGTTTAAGTGCAAAGCGATTAAGGACGGACGACTAAAATCTTCCTAATTTCCAGTGAACGCAGTGCCATATAATTACCTGGCGTTTGATCACGCCTAGCCCGTGACAGAGTCCAAGCGTTTAAGTAAACAGATCTTTGATGTGGCTGGAAACGAAAGAACGAGGACGCGAAAACTGTCCAGTTTCCCAAGTATTCCTGTCGACGGAAGTTACCGGCCGCTCTGTAACCGACTGCAGAGCCAGGACCCTCTAAATAAAGCATGAATGGCGATGATTCTTAAAAATATAGGAGCAGTAATGTTTAGCTTTTGTGTGTGCGGCAGGAAGTGCATACCAGGGCTGGGGATTCGGATTCGGATTCGGTGATTCGGAAATTCGGTCGTTTTGCTTCGGATTCGGATTCGGTTTCCAAAAATTGGACCGAATTTCCGAATCTTTAGTGTGGCAGTCCAGTTTGGAAGCAATGGACCCGTACTGCACGTAATGATCGCAAAAAAGTCGCAAAAAGACAAGGCGCCGGCGCGCGTCCTCCCTAACTTACTGATCTCATGCCTCAGGCATGGGGTGCCTGAGGCAATCACGATCACGACTCGCCCAACCATGTGCAACGGGTCTTGAAGTCGAGGCCCGGCCCGGCTCGCGGGCGTTCAAACCCAGGACCGGCCCGGCCCGGGGCCCGGAGGCGGGCCGGGCCGGGCCTTAAGGCCCAAGTAAAAGGCCCGTTCAGGCAAGCGCCGATAACTGCCATTGGTCCCCTCTTTGGTACTTTTGTACAGGTAGAATTTGTGCACCTTAAGGCGACTTTAATACACGTATCTCGGCAATCATGTGCAACGGGCCTTGAAGTCGAGGCCCGGCCCGGCCCGCCGGCGTTCAAACCCATGCCCGGCCTATGGCCCGGTTGCACTTGGTTGGGCACGCCGCAAAACTGTGATCAGTTATGGTATTACAAATAAGCAAGGGCCCGCCGCAGGGGATGCCCCCTTTTTAGTAGAAAATTTGACGAAAACAGTAGAAATTTGTCGAGCGGGCAACTTCACTTCGCTAAAGTGAAGTGCTAACTTCAGTGACGCGGTCCGCTTACTGAGAGAAGTGAAGCGAAGTGAAGTAAGGGTCAACCTGACTTTACTTCATTTCACCAAACTGCACTGCAAGACCGTCCAAGATCGTCGTGAACCAGTTGCTGCCGTTCTTCCCAATTTAATTCCTGCTTCGAAAATTCGGATTCGGATTCGGAAATTCGGTCGTTTTGCTTCGGATTCGGATTCGGTTTTGATTTTTAACGTTGTTTCGGATTCGGATTCGGTTATTTTTTGGAAAGTCCTCAGCCCTGGCTTATCCGCGTCGTCCAACTTGTTGGCGTTAGGTCAATGCCCCTTCATTATTGGTATAAACTGCACAAGAGCTAGCCCTCTCCGGTTAGCCGCTTCCTAAAACTTAGCAGAGCCTCATCGAATGACATATCCCTCTATGTCTTAGGAGCTGAGGCGAGCAGACGCGCTAGCTCTGGTGTCGTAAATAGTATAAGGGAAGACTAACTTTTTGAACATGTCTATGTTTTTGCGAGTCGCTCACGTACTGCCGTACTGTTTGGCACGACCTTAACGGATGAGACAAGTCATTACGACATTGTCCGGCAACCGGTACCGGTCCTCAGTCTTTCAGCTTGTTCCCGGCGCTGTACGAGAACAGCGCCCGTTCCTTGCCCCTTCCGGTGCCGTTCCGCGTTCCCGTGAAAAACGGGGGACGGGAACGGGGACGGCCGTGAAACGGGCACGGGTTCCAACCACTAACGTGCACAAGAAGGCACTGCTACAGCATCGTGCCGTTCTCCGTCCGTACCTTTTTTTACGTATTACGGTACGGCCCTCTACTACTGTATGGTTTTGAGACCGTAATCTAGAGGCTCCATGCCGTAGCACTTGATGTATCACAACGTTGACGTGAGAAGTTACTCTTCCAGCTACGCTTTGACTTCACTGACCTGGGTGATCGATTAACCAGTTTACGTAGAAGCCGTACCATAGTTCAACGTCTTTTCGTCACGCTATCCCAACGTACTTACCATTATTTTAGGACAATTTCACGCGATGGTGAAAGCTAAGAGCACTGAAGTTGATCACGCCGCCTTCATTTTCGTAGCTGGTAGGCTGAAGCCGACGATTTGTCGCGGCAATACTCCAAGAAAAAGAAGCGAAAAACTGCTTTGTTGGCGCCCGGCGGCTGTCCGAAAGTAAGATCTACGATACGAAATATACCGCTAAAAACTAGTGAAGCTTTTATTCAAGTGCAGCCTTGGCGCACACACTAAGGGAAGATGAAAGGGCTTGTTGCCTTCTTCGCTGAGAAGCGGGAGCCGCCCTTGAAAATTAGATGGAACCAGCTCTTCGGAGGCTTGGGGAACCCTTGCTGATGACAGGGTTGGCGGAAGCGGTATGAAGATGCTGGCACTCTAGCTTTTATTAAAGTCTCCGTGATCCATGGACCGAACGAACGGCCGAGAGGAAGGAGTTGGCAGCAATACGACAAGACTCGTCTATACTTTGGGACTTGCTTGCAGTATGACCAGATTCACCTTTACTTCGCTATGTTACAGGACGCTCGCCATGCGAGCTAAGCCCCTGGCTCTCTGTATAGAAGTTGTTTTCACAATTTTTGGCAGCTTCTGTCTTTGGTCCCTCCTGGAACTATGGCTCAACGTAGTTTGCAGCTTGGCAGCTAAGTACCTTCTGTCTGACTACATAAAGATGCAGTGTTGAGCTCTTGGTGGGCGTGATGTAAGAATCGTTCAATTGTAGCAGGTGACTACGTGTCATTCGTTCGCGTTTTCTGTCGCCTACGACATTGGCTTAGACCCAGGTTGGCTCAGAGAACATTGCTCACACGATACGTTTACTCCAAGAAAAACAACGCTCATTGACGTTAAGGGTCTCGAGAACACGCTTTCTCACGCTTCAGCGGCTACAAGCGTCACCGGCTCACCATCGATAGCGTGTCGAGACAACTTGCTTGGTCGTGACTTTAAGTTCAGAACACAGCTTTTCCCTTTTGGTTTAGGTTCATGGACATTTGGGCCATGCACATAATTATATAGCTGAAGCAAGGAAATGTGTAAGACAGTAAGACTCCATAACGGGAAATAACCCCCATCTTAGACCTCGTCGTCAGTACCGAAGCTTGTCCGTCAATCTACTTATTGAGCGTACCGTCGGTGGCGGCTGCAGTTGTCTCAATAAAGTTGGCTTGGCAAATCAAATCGACAATCGAAATGAAAATTCTGGAATGACTATGATTACAAAGTAGTCTAGCAGTTTGCCTCTTTTAAACGAACCAACTCATGGGTTGGCATGGGTGCTTCTCGAGCTTTGGTCCGAAAGTTTTGCACTCTACAGTCGCTTTGTGTAGCATCTTCTCACTCAGTAACAGATTAGGGTTCGGCAGCCGTACCGTATTCCGTACCGTACCGTATTCAACGGTACGGAGTACGGTACGGCTATGGGTCAGTACGGGTTGCCGTACCGTACCGTACTGGTACGGTACGGAGTACGGTACGGCAGGACCCCCAGTACGGCGCCGTATTCCGTACCGTACTGCAGGCCAAAAAATGCCCATTTTTTGGCCGAAATCGAGCAAATTTTGGGCATTTTTGACCAAAATGCGAAAAAATTTCTCAAGAATGATGGTATGCAGTTCTATTTAACACCAATTATAATGCTTAGTGTCGATGGTGTTACTGTTAGCTGTCATAAAGTTCCGTTTTACCTGCAAAAAAGGCAGAAAATTTGAAATTTTTTGTTACCGTACTACGGCGCAGTACTCCGTACCGTACCGTACCGTACTGCGCCGTACTGGTACGGTACGTAGTACGGTACGGGGGGGGGTCAGTACGGTACGGAGTACGGTACGGGGGGGGGTCGCGACTAAGTATACTTCGAACGGTACAAAATGCGCAGGGAAAAACAGTTCTGCAAGAGGTAATCCTAGGGCTACCGCTGGCTACAGCCTCAGTCGCAGCTATCAAGTCAACGAGAATATCATCGTCAACCTACGGCTTGTTCTGCCACTGAGCATTTGTAACACTCTCGTCTATGTCATCTTCTTGGTGCTTTCTACGTGGGGCCGAAGTTTGCGACCGTCGTTGCCGCCTCATTGCTACTATGCGCTCTACGAATGGATTTTCTCGGTATGCCAGAGATTACGTCCCAAATCGAACAAACAAACAGATTAACCAGATAACGCGAATGCTCCAAGTAACAAAATGGGCACTCGGATGCCATTTGTCTGACATGTCTCTACCCCGTTTCCGATAACGATCTTTGTAGGTTCTCCTGATACAGCTCGTCTTGCCTCTACTCATTCTGATCCGCTTTACCAAGACGGCAAAACCATCGGCGGTCATCCATCCGAAAAGCGAGCATGTGAATTTGTACTTCGAACACTTTCGTAGGCAAATCGAAGCTGGCTAGCTCTCTTGCAAGGGCATACAAGGGCATAATAGGCGGTCTGTTCTATGTAATCCGGCCAATGAAACTTAGATTACGCCAATAAGACATGTGCGTGACGGAATGGTTAGTCTTTGACTGCGCAGGCAGTCTTCAATACCAGCTGAGTGCCTTGAAGTGAACCTTAAGCATGCGACAAAGCGTCATTCTGTGCCGTCAAGGAGACGATCTTCGTCGGACCTTTAGAAAAGGCCCTGCAGATCGCCTTCTGTAGCATGCCTTTCGTAAAGTCGCGGTAGGGACGCACGAAGTGGATCGTAAGCAAGGAGTTGGTCAGCGGAAACAGCATAAGAAGGAAAAGGCCGGCGTAGAAAAAGACGGGGTATATTGCGACGGGGTAGATGATGGTTACGCAACTTGCCGCGATTGGAGCCAGAATACAGATGGACGGCGTAAGCGACTGTAAAGAATATTTTGCGGCATTATTCAAGGCCAATGTACACTGACTTGGATAAGCACGAGCTTCGTGAGCTGTGCGTACATCGCTCTGGTGTGCGCAGAAAAGAGGCTCGTCGATTTGAGCCGCCGGAAGATGAAGACAATTATGACGACGGCAGCTATTTGCGCAAATATCGCGGATCCTATGACGACAAGCGACGATTTGAGCAGATCCGGAACTCTGTCAAAGTCCAAGCACGCGACAGAAGTATCCTTGGATGTGATAAATTCAGTTTGTCGCATAAGCTTTAGGTTTCCCTGCAAATATCAAGTGTTTTACATTGTCCGCGGCTATCCCCTCCCGGGTCAAGAAGGGGCACGGCGAACGAAACGGGCTCGGAGCGAGGGCGGCTATGGTCGGCACGGAGCCAATACTCGTGCATTATCCGA
>JNEY01000170.1:157090-175341 GCA_020875895.1 Aphelenchus avenae | reverse complement strand
CGCACTGAAGTAATTTTTTCTCGAGACAAAGCGTCAGGCATCGCTTAAGACGATTTTACTCGGAATGCCCTTCTGACTAAGCAGGCGGTAAGCAGCAGTGATGCAGGTGAAGTTTGATACGTCTGCGTCAGCGGCTGACTAGAGCGTCAATTGCCTACGTACTGGTACATCGAGGTAGGCTTTGTTGCCGAATGACAAATGGAGTACGACGCTACCAATTAGGCAGCCCGCAACGGTAGCCTTTGTTACGGCAGATACAGCAAGGCTGCGAGCGGTATATTTTATGACTAACTAAAAACAGCAACGGCCACACTCGAACTGAAAGAGAACCGAAACAAATTCCTGAAAAAACGTAAAACTGAATATTTTTAATATGTTCGGATTCGGGCGCTGCCTAAACATAATTTTTTCTGGGTCTGAAATGCCGGCCGTTAGTTGATACCAAGCAGTTTTTCATGAAATATTTACAAAGTTACTTTCAAAAAGCATTGCTGGCGCCCATGGGTGGGCTAAAAACAGGTAGTGTAAGCTAAATTTTGCCTAAAAATGAATTAAAACCGCATATTAAACTGAAAACTGCATTGAGTCGCAGCATTGAGAGGCAGTATTAACGAATGCTGGTTGGACGCAGGCTCGTGGCATGTGTGTACGAAGGCGTCCGTGTAGGTCCGTGGCACAGTACTACAGTGGTTTGAAAAAGTCTATTGAAATCAAAACAAAATTTCCTGGAAAAAAAACACACGTGGAAACCAACAGCTCGACGACTCGGCCTGTGATAAGAGGATCATCTATCGATCGAATCTAAAGAGAGTCAATCACTTCAGGTGCCGAACACGTTGTTGTTTGATCAAAACGGTCCCGCTGGAAAGAGTTGACGGGCGTATAACAATCGCGCCAAATTCAGGTCAAATACCGCAAGTAGCGCGAACATGTGAGTCTTTTTAGACCATTATAGGAGACTTTTGTCCTTAGCAAGGAACTAAAAAGTAAGTGTCCCCGCTTTTCGGCCTGAGTACGCTTCATCATTGGGGACAACCTGCTTTAGTTCAGTGTTACCCCGTATTCCTTTCCAGTTGCGTCCACGTAGATGATACGGCGTTCTCAGCTTCAGTCGTGGCCACTATATAAATGCTTTTTTCCTCGTTTTCTTGTTCTGTTTTCCTCGCAGCCACCAAGCAGTGTTTTCGAGCAGCAAATGACGAAAGGAATCAACAGACGCGCCAAAAGCGTCCCGCTATTGCCAGTGTCTTAAAGGGTTAATTAAAGCGCGAGTCTACCCGGAATGCCCTTCCGACAAAGAAGGCGTCGAGCAGCAATTTAGGGATGCAAAACGGGAAAGACGGGGCTGTTGTGTACCCAGCTTAAGCACAACAAGCAAGTGTAGGCAACGGCCACGACACTCCTCCATGTTCAGCATGCACACGGGAGAGTCGAAGAGAACCACCTGCCACGAATGGCGAGTCGTATATAGCTCAAATTTAATCCCATTCCTTACGTGCACCACTGGAAGACGGGAAAAGTACAAGGTCAACGTCAGAGAGGGGGGATTTCGAAAATTAAACCGATACAGATACCGACACTAAAAACAAACCGATACTGATACCGATATCGATACCTCCAAAATGACCCGATAGTGTCGGAAAACCGATACCGATACTTCAACAAATTTTATTCCGCAGCTAATAGGTATGCGACATCCGAGGCACCTTTAATTGTTTAGTGCAGCCATTGTAATTAATGTGATAATATAAGGCCCGCCGCATGCGAAACCGTCGATTTTTGGTTAAATTTTCCAATAGAAGTAGAAAATTCGCTCGGACGGCGCCTAGCGGCGCTGTCTCTAAGTACCGGTTTAATATCGTTTTTTTCGACCAATACCGATACCTCCAAAATGCACCGATAGTATCGGAAAACCGATACCGATACGTGGTATCGGTCCTATCCCTGATCAACGTTTACGATAGCTTACGCTTACTGGTCCGGATGAGGCCAGCTAGACTATGCAGACTCGACAGAATCACGCTTCGACAAGGGCGTTTCGACAAATGTCGCGGTTAAATGCCAATAAACCAATAACGAGCGTTGTGTATCGCCCGAGAGCGGTTTAGTTCTGGTCAACGAAAGCAGTGTCCATTCGCGAGTGCCAAAGTGCACTTTGTTCACGGCAGTTCTTTTTTAAATTAAAACCTGAGAGGGAAAGGATTGTTGTCGAACTCGTCTCGATCCGCTTAAACCGCTAACTGTTCGGTTTTGGTTCGTAAAATCATGCGACGACTCAACTGAAGCCGTTGCTGCATTAAAATGACATTGCTATTCGTCCAACGTTTTTTACAATGTGAATGCAGTAAGCAATGCTCCTCCACAAAAAGCCCCTTAGTGACACAATTTTGTGCTACCTGTGGCCACAGAGTGACAATTTGCACGTTGTGATTTGCAGAGAGCGTATCCTATTCGTGCCTTGCTAACATTGGGGTTTACTTGACCAACGCCTGTACAAATAAATATCAATGCATGCATGAGTCTAGCTTTCTACGGCGATTTGGCTGGCTTCCCTAGGGATCGGCTGAAGCGGGAAAGACTACTTCGTTTCTCCTCCGGTCGGCGAACCGCTTCTTGGGATCCATGATGATGGTGCTCTGGGGTCTGCTCGAGCTGTCCTTCGAGCTGAACTTCTTCTTCCTCGTCGTCCATGTCGCTCAGTAGCTGATCCAGTAGGGCGACCTCGGTGGACTTTCGCTGAGTGTTGTCTTTCAGCTGAAGCTCGCACGCCGCGTACTCGTCGTAGGCTTCCTAGAATGAACATAATAGTCGGCGAATAAATAATGTTCGTAATACACAGATTTCTGTCTGAAACGAACTCTGACCAGATTACTCGAAGTGCTGGATAATTCTTGCAGAATCAACACTGGTCAAACGGGCCATAGTCCTAATCCGGGCACTATCTATTTGCCGTGCCGGAACTCATTTGGAGCAACTGTTGCACACGATTGTAGAGCTAATGGTCCATCCACCGTAGGCCTTCACAAACACGTTTTCGGTCGGTTTGGGGCCACAGTTCTCATATACTACTGGCTCAATCTATGGCACAAAGCAAATGGCTTTTGCGAGGTCGTTAGCCCTTCCACTTGAAGGCGCTTGCTTTGAGTTCCTGGCCTACATTCGTTGGTCGCCTAGCCGAGGACCTGCTGACATGTTTGCTGCGTTTTCAGTCGATTCCTCTAAGCAGCATGGGCCATCCCTAATCCCAGTTTTTTTTAAACAAAACCAAAGGTTAATTTTAGATATCGGTACATATCAAATTCTTCCGTCATCTAGCTGCATGATGCGCCTATTTATGGGACTCCTTCCGTTTTCGCCTTGTTTTCACACGTGCCTGTTCCAAGTATGGTTGCCGTGAGCTATTTGTTTCCCTCGCACTTACTTTAATGAGCGCGTGCAGCTTGGAGAGGATGTGGACGTATTTTGACGTGCACTGGTAGAGCCCGCGCGTCATGTACTCTTTGAACAGGTTCTTCGGATGCGAGACGCCGTCCTCGTCGAGCACGGGTAGCGAGATGGCGCCGACGGCGCCAGCCGGCGGCGCCGGCAACCTTGTATCGGAATCTAGCGAAACCGGTGGGCCCATGACGTCGCTAAACATGCGAACCGCCGACGCGCCGGGCATCGTGCTGAGGACGGCTATGACGACGCTGGCGGCGAAGACGTGCGGACAAGAGAGTTTGCGGGCGAGAACATTGTTTGTCGAGCGTCAGCGAATGCGGCTGACGGAAGGAATGGGTAGCGGCGGCTTTCGAGAAGATCTGCGAGCAGGAAGGGAAGCCCAATTTGGTCCCGTAGCTAAAGAATAGCGACGTCTTTCCTATAAGAAACTGACATAACAAGGCATAAATGCGTAAGCGCCAATGGACACGCATAAACATGCATAAAAGACACTTGTGGCCTCATGATGAGATAATCTGAATACAGAATTCGGCCGAATTCAGCAAGTGATAACGCTTCTGGGCTTATCGAGAGCTGAATGTAGCTCAAGTGTCTGATTCTTCCGGCGTTCCAGGGATTAAGGGCTTAAGCATATCCCCTCCTAACATTAGCGTAACGCTGGCGTCACAAGGACTCCGCAGACGTAGTGGTGACCTTAGGGAGAGTAGGGCACCGCATGGCTCATAGACCGTATGCCGTGGAATACCAGGAAGCAGCGGCACGAGAGCAAAAGATAACGCGCATTCACTATTCACCATCTAGTCAACCTTGTCTAGGGCGCTGACGTATGGTAAAGGAAGCATTACACCAATGCTCGCACTGTTGCCGAAAATTTATCGCATTTACCAGGATACACAGAGCGGATTTTTCATTTTTCATGAAAAACCTACCTAGCGCGATTTCTATTAAAATTTGCTTGGTACCGTCGATATCAGTAGTGGACACCTTAGTTTCAGAGGCATTGCGGACAGAAGTGCACCCCGACAGTAAAAAATTGTAAAAAAATGGCGGACTCCGCTACGAGGAACTCCTGCGGACAACGGTGATTATCATCAGCCGTTGGAGCTGTTTCTGGACGGAACAATCAACCCATACGGCATACTCTGAAGTAGAGTTCGGCGCCCGTACCGAGGTACGGGCCAAACTCGTACCCGTACCTGCATTATACCGCACGGCAACACGGCACCAGAGGGTCCACCGCGGGTACGGGTACGCCACGGGTGCCAAAAACAAGCCGTGTTTTGACAAGCCGTGCCAAACCAAGCCGTGTTTTATGCCGTGTTACTGTACACGGCTCGGCATTCTAGGGTCCACCACGGCACGTCTTCATGGCACGGGTGGGGGCACCACGGGTACGGGTACGGCACGGGTGGGTCTACCACGGGTACGGGTACGGCACGGGGTACCAGCGCCGATCTCTACTGTGGCGTGAGGTATCTTCGATTATAAGCGAGCAATTCCTCCACTAGTTATCCGACGAAGATACATTGTAGCGCATAGGCGGGTTACCAACGTCGAATACATTTAGCCTCTACATGGGATGTGCCCAGAAGGCTCCACCTTCTTAGATCGTAGGCTTCTCACTCATCTCTTGTAACGCGCACCTAACAATTACCGCGAAAAAGAGGGGCTGAGAAGAACAGACGCGTGTCGTCGCAGTGAGAATGAGCTCACTACAAAGCCAAACGGAGGCGGTAGTTAGCGGTAAGACAATGGGATCTCCGCCTGTACCGATAATCTGGGACGCGTAGTCAGCACAGTCTCAGAGCAGGCTACGACAAACCTCCTGTGCTTGGCGGCTGATGAACTAAGCATAGCACTCAGCACTTAGTCCCCACCGTCAGCGCAAACACACCTTCCAAAAATTCAACTTCCTTTTTGCCGTGAACCGGGATGCCTATTCGAATTCCCGGCTTACATCACCGCCGAAAATGCTCCACAACAAGAGGCTCTACTAGATTGACCGCAAGAGCAGGCTTAAGTGGTAATAGCCGTTTTGACCCGTGAAGAACCTTCGTAAATATCAGAGGTGTCTCGGAACGATAATGATTTTCTCGGGGTTCTTAATACCAAATAAGAAAATTGGCTATTTGTCCATGACGTGTATCTGTAGACTCGGAAGTTGAGAAGTTTTCCTAAAAACCGACGCACCAAATGGAGGAATTCGCGCCTGCGAGATCGCTGTGTTGACGCATGACTTTTACCGGATCTTCGGCAACCATCCCGCTTAGGCTTAGAGGATACGTCCAGAGAAACAGAAGCAGACGGACGAAACGGCAATCGAAATATCGGATTCTGATGTTTTTCGGAAATAGGTACAAGTAAACTTCGAAATTCGGGAACGGAATTTCTAGGCTGAACTGGTAAATTTCAATCTTATGGTGGACTTTATGGTACGTTTCCAACAAGTGATAAGTGTTGTTCCCAAAGAAAGCCGCTGAACGCCTATGACGCAGAAAGAAGTCTCTCGCCATAGATATAATTTCATCTTCGAATGTATGATCAAGGCCATCATATTGTCCAAGAGCGGCGACCGACGCCATAGACTTAACCACGTACAACCACTATGTAGGCGACTGTTGACGAGGAAATAAGACGTGAAATTGTACAAAAGTTCATCTTCAAACGCTAGATCTCCTGTTGTTTTGTCTTTATCACATCTGATGCCTAGAAATCCGTTGAAAAATTGTATAAAAGTTCGTCCTAAAAAGCTACACCTAAGTTATTCTACCTCTAAGCGGATCGTCAGCCTACGTGATTTCTCGGAAACGCCGCTGACTCTGAGTAAAAGTAAAGATTCGAAACCCACTGCGCACAACAATCTGGACGTGAGACGCGTCGTTAGCGCCATGCCCTTTGGCTATTTTTCGAGCGCCTATCAGGAACAATAGAAAGCGCGCTGTGAGTGGGTGAATGGCACCGCTGCGAGGCGCGGACACGGCACATTAGGACTCATTAATGTTTTCTTTGGTATCCGCTACGGCGGAAAAATACCCGTCCATTCACTCGCGCGAAGCATTTTTATGTAAGTCAGAAAGGGCGCCGGTGGACTTTCAAATGTCAGACGTTCAAATGGTCAATGCTGGTGCAATGAAAAACCCGCAATAAAACAGATAGTCGTATGTGTGGTCCGGATCCCAGGGTGGACCTGTGGGCCGGATAACATTCGGCGTTCCGGAGCCGTGCCCCTAGCTAATACTGCGTCGAAGGACTGCTCTGAAGTCTTGCTATCGTACGCCGGCGACCCTGCTTTTTAGATCGCACGAGCGGCCAAGTCGAAAAATACTGAGGGCTACTTGACGGTCTTGCACTTACCGAAATCTTTTGGTCGCGTGGAACACGCTGCTTGTACATTAGCTTAGGTGTGCATATGCCTCAGGTAGCCCGATGTCCTAGCGCAACAGACATTGTAGATATTGAGCACAATGCTACGTCTGCTTTGAGGCTGCAAAAGAGAGAACACACTGACGCCAGAGGGGTGGTGATGTACCAATTGATGCCGATGATCACCGTCCAAAGCTCAGTACAAACGCTTATGAACGCTCACGGCTTAACGTATGGGTGCACTAGTACGTAGCAGACTACAAGAGGCTAAATCCCGCAAAAACCTCCACTTCTGTCTAGGAATCCTGGAAAAGAGGCCCAAATCTTCGACGTTCGCTAAGGGTAATTGCCCTGTGTATCCGGTGCCGTAGCGAGCGCCGCCTCCGCGCAGGAAAAACCGACCTTTCGGTGTCGGCCGGCGGCGGGGGTTTTCCGGAAGCGGCTAATTGAACGCGCGGTGTTCGAACCGAGGATGAGCCGCGAACTGGCGCCGGCTTATCGCTGTCGAGTGGGCTACCCCTCACTCCTCCAGTGCGCTAATTATGCGTATGCTTCTCTCTAAGTGTAGGACTATTTAATTTCCGTGTCCCTAGGACGTCACTGTGCGCGACACTTCCGTAGTTATGCAAATTGGCGTTTTGGATTGCGCTTTTTGCGTCATTAACTAGGTCATCATTAGTCAGTGGCGGAGAAAAATGCGTCAGTCTAATGAAGCGTTCGACTCGGCCCCTAATCCCATGAAGCTGAGGCGGGCGCCTTATCTTGCCTAACAAGCGTACCGCAAAATACCCGGCTTGGTTGTACCGCAAAATATACTTAGACACTTAGTGTTTTAATGTTTTTATAACGAAGACTGTTCATCAGCTACTTTTCGAATATTCTTTCACTCAGCAGAACTATTTTTAATGTAAATTTTCATCAGAAACCCCGGGAACCTTTGGCAAGGTGAGGGATCTAACCACCCGCAAAGCATCTAATTTTGGTAAATTCCATGGCACGAAGCGAAATTGTTCTTAGAGACGTAATCCGGCGAATGGCCCGTACGGCCAAGGATGCAGTCGTGTCTTCATGTGGAGATAGGAGGGAATGAGAACGACCGGGGTCGTCGTTCCTAGCAAATGCAATACGCTCATCTGGTATTGAACTTTCGTGTTTGACGCTATAAGCGTCGCCCAACTAAATTAACGCTCATTAATCCGTCTGGGAATGAAAAATTCCTAGACGTCCAATCAACATACTGACTACGGCCGATTAAACCCGAGACCGGAAGACTTTCTGAGAAACGTCTCTTTGGCAGACATACAATGCAAAACGTCTGGGAGACGCTAAAAGCGTGAGGTCTGAGCAAGGATCTTTCGTGTAAGCCCTACGAATCGTTGGTCGATGCAGAACAAACCATTCGTAGGCTGATCTTCCCGGAATGCCCTTTATACTTCGAGCCTTGCAACGCATTCAACGAAACTCGGTTTCCGCATCAGTTAACTTGTTCGGAATAGTACAGAGAGAATGTTTTTACCGCTTCCGTTCCTCGCCGTGCCAGGCACGAAGCGGGTTTGTACCGGTGGCATATGAATCAGTGATGTCGACACGGAACATCATCGATGCTTGCTACATTCGATGTTCTAGCGGATAGTAAAAACGTATCGGTTCGTAGCTACGGCTGAAAAATGTTCCACAACGCGACTGCGTTCAGGATTGAACGGACGCAAGCAGAGAACCAAGTGTTTCTTACAAAGCAGGCCTAGTTACGCCCACGTGAACGCCTTTCAGACGCAGTTTCTTTGTCTTTTCCTCCGAGGTGACCAGCAGATATAGTATATGGAGTCATCGGCAAGACATACAAAAAGCTTCCTTTTTGTACAGCTGACATTTTCGAAACGAAGGTACCGAAAAAAGCGTCTACGCAACTCTGTGCGAAGGAAGCACATTATCGGATAAGATACCGTATTCTACGAGGAAAAAGCGGGGGGCTGAAGTAAAAAGCGTAACGTGGCGGGATGAAAGTACCACAAACATTGACAAAGCGTACAAACAGTGTCCTTTTTGTACCCGCGACATTTTTCTAATCTTATGCGAGGTAGAAAAAGCTGTGACCGCAAATCTGCGTGAGGCCAATTATCCAGTACGATACCTAGGTTCTACAAGGAAAAAGCGGAGGGCAGAAGGAAGATGTGTAAAAAGCAGCGGTTGATGGTACCTATTAGGGAATGCGTAAGCTGAAGAAAAATGAAGGGGTGGCCAAGATGGTGGTGAAGGGCTCCAAGCGCAAACTGAACTTGCATTCGTGCCGGACGAACTTCATTTCTGTACACGATATTTGATTCTACCGAAAAATATCTGCTGAACTCACAAGCAAAAGGGTTCTGAGATGTATGCGTGCTTCGCTGGCCGGCACCTCGCGGGCTATTTGCGGTCCTCCATTGATTTCAGCAAATAAACCCCATGGCATCGTTCTGCATGTTTATTGTTTTGAGCGCTGCTCATAACAGCAGCCTACAATCGCATGCTCACGAATTCAAGGGGACATTTTAGGCGTAAACAAATCCGATACTGCAAGGAGAAAGAATAACGAGCGAGAAAGGCAAAATTAGTCAACGATTTCTGCGTGTACAAAAACCGATATTTTCCGAGATTTGGCCGCGGGCCGCTCTAGCACTCAGAGGCATTTTTTTGGACAACTGTTGCCATTACCTTTAGTAAGTTTGTGAGAAACGACGTATGGAAAATCACAATGACAGCGGTTTCCTACCGTAGCGCAGACGCTTTGGGAGCGTCCAGAAAATATGTAAGCCTTACAGGGGGGGGGGGTCCGGCTCTGTGATTACATTTGATTACAGGGGAGGGGGGTCCAAGCCCTTGATTACGTAATCACAAGCACTAGGTAAAATGGCCCGCCGCTAGGCGCCGCCAGAGCAAATTTTGACTATATTTAGCAAATTTTGACCTAAAAATTCGTTGGTACCGTCTGCGGCGGGCCTATTTTCAGCTCAGTCTTGAACATATTTAGACCACATTTGCCCATTTTTCGCCTAAAATTTCGTTGGTGTCGCCTGCGGCGAGCCAGAATACGCGGAATTTGTGCATGATTTTGGATAATTTTGAGCCAAATTTTCGTTCAAAAGTTTCATAAAATGGCCCACGGTACGTGTCGCCTGCGACGAGCTGAACCCCATTATCTTGCGACAATTGGCCATTTGAGAATAGAACGGTGACGGGAGGTACCTACCTCTAAATACTCAAGGGTTCCCCTTTGGTCTATTGCATGATGATACAAAAAATTTTAAGAAAATATTGTGTCGTTAAACGATACTTTTTAATGACCGGATACTTCAAAGTGTCGAAAAACATGATTCTAAACTAGTACTTATAAGATTCCGAGCATGTGACAGCTTAAAACCCGATTTTACGGGTGTAATATTACGGGGGAGGGGGGTCCGGGCCTCTGATTACATTTGATTACAGGGGGGGGGGTCCAAAAAAGGGCGATGCAATGCTTACACATTTTCTGGACGTTCCCTTTTCAGAAGGAGTTTACTTGCCCTCGAAAAACCTGTCTTGGATATTTTTCTGCAGGTTCATCCCCTGACGTCAAGCTGCGTCATAGAAGTCATATTTAGCATTAGAACGGTTATTCGTACTGATGACATTAACACCAATCTTAGCGAATACAAAGCCTGATACATTGTCAGGTTGGGCCTAATTAGCCAATACGATTCGAGGAGGCGAAGGACAGAATACGACGACAGAGCAGAGAACTAGCTGTAACCCGAATAAGCCTCGAACGTTGTAGAAGCATGTCCGTCATTAATGCAACAGTAGGTTTCAACGAACGGCCATTGACAAAAGTGGCTACGAAGTCGGACATAAACGTCGGAGACAAATCGTTCCAGTAGTAGCAAAAAGCTGGGTCGGGAACGGGGTGGGAGAGGGACTAATGGTAAGCACCTATCTGCGGCCGTTCGGCTGACCGCAATGCGTCGAAAACCGAAGGCCCCTACTGTCCTCCCGTCCTATGTGGCCCTACTACTTTAGATGGACAAAGCTGGTAGAGGGGCAAGCGCATTATAAGCTCGCCTCTCAGGACAGGTACGATTTGCTTGTGCAAACGCAGTCTAATGTGAGCGACTGGGCACTTTTGCACGTAAACCCGCGAGCTTAGGAGGCAATGGACATCACTTCGCTCGTAAGGCGCCGTTCAGCGAACATTTCCGAAGTGTAACCATGTCTCCAATTAATTTTCGATTGACTTAATCGTGGAAAATTTCAAGCATTTTAAATAAATTACCCATTGTTTTTTCAGATAAGGGAAAGAGACAAATATAGGGTGATAATTAAAAAATGCGGTACATGCGTGGATAAAACCGTGCTACTTGACATCTTCCAAAGACTAACATTTTCCGCTGCAAGCATACCACTCAGAAGGAATCGGTAAGCCGGATGCCAGCGCTACCAGCCTTTTTCTAGTAGGCTGGAGCGTCTAATGACTAAGGAAGCGGAGCGGCCTATCGTGTTACCCTGTCGCCTACGTCGGCTAACATCCGGGCGCATCTCGTCAGGTAAGATGACGAGCGCCTGGGAACCCACAGCATGACGAATGAACTCCGTTCATCGACAGCAAGCGTGAAAACACTGAACATTTCAGGGCTTGTGGTAACGTCTCGAGACAAAGCATTCGAGGCGAGTCCATCTACGATGCCCTAAAGACGGCACCGAACTTTGGTACCATCCGTCTAGAGCGGTACCGATTGTATGCGCTCCGCGTGACAAGCGCCGAAGGACAAAGTGACCGGTACGGACGTGTAGTGGTTGTCATTACTCGTAGGCGGATGTGCCTAATTTGCTTTTGCAACGCGGCGTGGGAACACTGCCCACGTGGAACCAATAAGGCCAGCCGGAAAAGGGCACTTTGTACAAACACTACGCAGGGGACTGGGCGTTACGGAGGCTGATGGGACTGCATGTGTCGGAGGCTTGGAGGCTTTTCATATCGGTTGTTGTTATGCGGTGCTTGTTTTTACCTGAATCGTACGAACTTCAAAAGCTTCCTGTACAGTTAGACGATTCTCAAAAGCGTATTCGCAAAAAGACGTCTCAAACTAAGGGTGCGCTTTGAGCAAATGGTTAACGGCGTGCCGGTAAGGATGCGAGATGATATCAGCCGTAGAAAAGTTAATCAAAGCCCTAAATAATCCAAACTACACTAATTTTCCACCAAAATACCCAAACAGCTAAATTACGCTGCTTCCTCGTAAAAGTGTAGGTACGTCAATCTGCTTGTACAGCATTCCGGGGGGGGGGGAGGGGGCATAAGCCAATCTTGATTGTGAAGCAAGAAGAGGTTTTGCAGGACCCGGATACAGCGGGCATACGGATGCCGCAGAGCATCGATTCGTTGCCAGCCACGTTTAAAGTCGCGAGGATACGCATAAGAGCCGCATCGGATACTTGGAATATGTTCGCGAATATGTACCTGACCGGAAATGTCCTGATGATCTTGGCGACGATAAGACAACAGGAGCAGCCTAGTCCTTCGGCGCATTTTATATAGCGGGTTTTGTGGCGGCTTATGTGAGTGTAATACACTCACCAGCATCCTGAGCACACGATAAAGAGCCGCTTGGTTGACTTTTCGCCATGTTTTCTACTGCCACTATCTCTAGCTTGGTTCCTCAACTGTGTGCGAAAACCATCTCACTGAGCACAAAAGTGCCACGTCGTCATGGAGCGACTCGGACAAATACATTCATGCGAGAAAACATGTGACTATGGGTAAAGCGTAGGCAGTCTCATACCAACAGGAACACAAGCTAAACACATACAATCAGTCGCATGGAAGCCGAATGTGGAAGCAACACCAATAGCGCCGTTCGCTGCATGAGTATGAATCGATGCCGATCCGATTTTTGTTCAGAAATGTACATTTGACTTGCTTTCTGGCGTTGAGACTCAGCCGAACGAAAAGCAGTGCTCTACGCACGAAGTGTCATTAGAAACTTTTATGGAAAACTTTGCGTTTTTTCTAAGCACGGGAGCTTTTTCAGTGAAAAAAACATAGGTAGAAAGATCATCAACTACGTTGAATTTCCGTTAGTTTTGGCTAGATTTTGCAAAATACATCGACTTTATACTCGGCATTGGCAGCTCAGATGCTTTATGGAACTTAATTGACGTTTCCCGATCTTCACACAGATCTGCGATACCCAGTAGTAGTCGAACTCAACGTAAATAACGGGCTAAGAATATAAGTAGCCCGGAACATGTGCAGGATGGGGTCGGATTGGCCCCTCGTCAAACAGAAGATTTTTTGGGAAATTTCCGTAAATTCTATGCAACTCTACGCTGGCCTCGAGTGATACTTCACGGTGGCTGATCGCGACCGAGCACAGATTGCTCTAGCTCTGCTACAGACAGATCCGCTTAGAGTTCGCGGTAGGTATCAGCGGTCTCTGCTTCCTTACTTTGCCCTCCTCATCGTTCCTAGAATCACAAAAAATGCCTGCGTGGAAGTCGGCCTTTCGCAAGCTATAAGCAGCTTTGCTCGGCCATCTCTACGTGGAAATATCATTTTTCTGCTGCATTGGAGAAGCGTCATAATTGTAACTTATCTTCCGACACTCTTCCAAGTCCCCACTTTGATCCCTGGGATATTAGCAGTCTCGGCTAGTGCATGATCTTCTGATGTGCTCCGATAATGACTATGCTCGTCGGCCTATTTCTGCTTGGGGGACCGAGCGGCATATTTTTCTCTGCAAGTGATGATATCGGAGAAGCATCAGAGATCGGACCAGATACAATACTAGAAATAGAATGACACAAGAATGCCCCAAAAATGCTTGGCACTGCCGATAAGCATGGTGGATCGTCTATGCGTCTCGTCCATAGGTTGTTTGCCACAATAGACTACCTGTCTAGATGAAGGAGTGCAAAGCTAGCAAGCTCAGGGTATGCGAGTAAGCAACGAATGGGCAGAAGGAACCAATAGGATACTTCGTAGTATATGGTCCCTAAACATACTACGACTGCTGGTAATAGCGGATCAACTGCAGAAAAGCAACGTTTGGTAACCACGGCGGCTGACCTTACACATTTTTCAAATAGCAGCCATTAAGAGTAGAGTTTGATTTGTTCTCTCCCCCCCCCGGCCAAAAAAACAATTGTCCCGGAGTTCTGTGGCTGTCCAAGGTTATTGAGGCCGTATAGCTAGGACTTATATTCAGTCCGCAAAAAAACCTGTTTCGATGATGATGGTAACTGCACTTGAGTTCTACGCTGGCCCTCCGCGGCTTTCCGCAATGAAAAAATAACTTGAAGCACGCCTTTTTGAAAAATTACACGGCTTAGGGATGTCGCCTGAAGCAATCGTTGGCTGTCCCCCTATCTGGCAAGTTAGGGGATGGATTCCAAGCCCAGCAGTCAAACCGCAGACCGAAGCCCCTGATAAGGTAAGTAATTGTGGGGCGATTACTTTCACCATAAGTAATGATTAAGTAATTATTGCTTTCACCAATATTGTGCCGAAAAATGCTTTGCCCACATCTTAGTTAGTCTTCTACAGTGAATTTTTGGTTTTTTTTGCGCTGAAACCAACATTTTCAAGTATTTTAGCTTGGTACGGCCCGCCGAAGGCGCCGCCAGAGCCATTTTCGGTCTTATTCGGCAAACTACCGTTGAATTTTATTTTATGCCCGCCGCAAGCGACACCCTTTTTTTTCGGCTACGCTGTGAAATTGTCTACTGAAAATTTGACTCATCGGCCAGTTTTTTAAAATTGTTGCTCCTTGGGCTTTGCCCAGGGAAGGGGGGGGGGTGACACCAGGCCCTCCAGTGGGAGGGGCATTGCCCCGGCGAGGCCCCTGCTTGTCACCTTATTATTTTCCGACCAAAAGCATACAACGCGCAAGATTGTTGAGTGCTTGGTTAACACTGCAGTAATGCACGGTCATTAGGTGGCTTATATGGAAACATAAGTGTTGCAAGCAGCGAACGAGATGCGCATGTAACAGAAGCAGCTCTAAGACTATGGGCCTAGAAGAGGCCACTTGATAGAATAACTAGTAGTGCCCGCACAAAATATCATCGCTCCATTCCAGAATTCACAAAGAAATCCAAAGGCCCATGCTCCCCTTCAGAGTAATAAAGAGTAAGCTCAACCAGCATCGAGAGCGTACCAGTGGGGGGTTTTTGAAATTCGAACCGAACCCGAAGGTCAAAAAAGACATCGAAGCGATTCCGAACTTCGGAAGACGTACCGAATTTCCGAATCCGAAGTTCGGTCCCATCCCTGGAGCGTACTGTCATGCGGGGGGCGAATGTAGAGCTATAAAAATAACGCAGGCATGCTACATATGATCCAGAAGATAAACCGAACCTTTATACTGGACTGCGTCGCGGTTAGTAGCCACGCTCTCACGGAACTTTGAGCTCAACCTACTGGTGAATTCTCAATGAGCTAGCCAATTGCGTGTCTTAACTATACATCGCGTCGAACGAGAGAGAAGCTCACGTGAACGTCATGAGTACATACTGCTCCTCAATGAATAATTCTCTCAGGAACGCATCAACAAGGTTCTAAATGTCACGCATGAAACGGCGCATCTGAGAAAACTGGTCGATGACACGCACGCTATTCTCCCTCAAAAGCATTGTAGTTGGCATTTATGGAAGCAAAGATGCATAAGTGGCAGGATTTATGCGCTTGTAACGGTCGTCGAATTGAATCGGCATAGCGGGTCATTGTTTCGAATGCCAGATCTAATAAAAACATTGGCTACGAATCCGCGTGAACCAATAAAGCTTGCTCGACTGAACCAACTAAAAACCTGTTTTCGGATCTCATTTCAGCAAAAGATTCAGCATTAAGGCAAAGCGCGCTGCCATCGCAGCGTTACACACCATTTGCGTCCCGTTATTGGCAGTTCGAGTATACCCACGTTACGGACCTTGGATTCAACACTTTTGTGGACCTTATAGGCTTCAGCGTAACTTGAAAGCATCAGAAAATTCGATGCGTGTTTACAGGTGGGGGAGCTGCCTCAAAAGTGCCGCTTTGGTGCGCGTCAAGCAGAGACTTCTACTACATTGGATTTCGTGTGGTCTCCCATTCAAATGGACGGCGACACGCATCACTGTCGCTCCGTCACGCGCATTGTGGTTGCATGGAAGCAAAGATGCATAGCGGCAGGATTTTTGCGCTTATAACGGCCGGGGAAGTGCTTGGGCATGGTGGGTCATGGCTTCAATTGCCAAGTCTAATAGTACGTAGGTTACACATCCTGGCAAAGAGAAGTATCTTTTTAACCATTTCATTGGTTTTCCACTTTCTAAAAGAAGGCGAAGCACGCTGCCGACGCGTCAAACGGGAACGACGTGAAATCACCCGATTTACGTCCAACATTATTAGTTCGAGTACACGCACGTTACGAGCTTTGACTAAACATTTCTGTGAATCTCTAGGTTTCAGCGAAACATGAAAGTACCAGGAAATTATGCATGTTTGCAGGTGGGGGCATCTACCTCAGGAGTGCCGCTAAGATCTGCGTCAAGCAGAGATCCGAATAGCGCCGGATTTTGAGCGGTCTCCCGTTCAGGAGTACGACGACACGCATTCTCTCACTACCGCACGCGCATTGTAGTTGCCATTTATGGATAGGATGCATTACTGCAGGATTTATGCGCTGATAACGGCCGGAGGATTGCTTCGGCATAGAGGGTCATGGTTTCAATGGCAGATCTAATAAAACGTGGGTTACACGTCCGCGTGAGCCAATAAAGCTTGCTCGGCTGAACCAATAAAAACATGGTTGTCTGCGTCCCACTGTCCTTAAAGAGAAAGATCCCGCGGAACGTTAGCGGCAAAGTTTCATCAGCGGCTCGTACGCGAACGGCGCAAATGCTAGTTATGAAACTGAGTACTGAACCTTACTTGAACCGATTTGGATACCCTTTAAATGGAATGCCTCGAAACTTTGGGCTGACAAGCATTGGTGCAAAGCATACTGCCGGCAAGGGCGCATGGAAAAGTCATAAAATCGCTCGATTCAGCAACACCGCCAACCGGATTTCAGAGCAACTACTTTAAGGCACAGTGTTGGACAAGTTCAAGGTTTCAGCAAGAGACGCGAAAATAACAGACCGTTCGGTCGCTCATGATTCTGAAGGTGAGGATCGATTGCAAAAGTGTTTTCGATCAGTGCTAAGAGAGGTAACCTCTGAGCAAGTGTACCTTGAATCCAGGTTCAGAATTTGGCCGCTTTGCAAGCGTAGGGGGCATCCCAGATCTATGCAAAGAACTCTTCAACCACTACATCGCCAGTATTAAACGGACTAAACGGGAGAGCACAACGATGAGGGACCTTCGCTAATGTTAGGGCAATAACGATATCTCTAGCAGGCTACGTTTGTGCCAGTATTGCTTGACACCACGCTAACTTCTAACGATACTGATACCCAGCAAAAGGGCTGAACGCGTTTACTGCAATACTGCAATCGTCATAGACCGTGCCCAACAATTATCCATGACACGCTAATGAGCAGCGTGGAAACCGTTTTTAGCAAACCCCAAGATGGTTTTGTACCCTTGCTTCTAATTTCCTGCACGCTTATGCACTTATGCTTGGTTATATGGGGAAATGAGCGGTACAAATGCGGAGCGTTGTCTGTTAGCAGCGACGGATTTGTCATTGGTACGTGGGCACAAAGACAATACGCGAGCACTGGCGAGTAGGCTACGGACTGTTGAAAGCCCCGTTCGTCATATGATGATGAATGCACGTGAAAAGGCGGCCGTGACGAGCAACCGGCTCAAGATCTGTATGTGCAAGGGTTTACGGCTCTCGGTTTCTGTATCCCAACACGAATCGGTTTGTTCCAAGGCATCAAATCTAGTTCCAGAGCGCTGGCACAAAGCCAGATGGGCTCAGGCAGGAAGGAGTCAAACATGGGTAGAATTCGAATGAACTGCAAAAGCCCCACCTTGTCTGAAGACGTTGTTATAAGGGCAATCAGACAATATATCGACTACTCTAAACGCGCATCATGCATTAGACCAAGAGGGTAAGTCTTGGACCCGTAAGCATTCAAGGAGGTCTCGTACGGAAGCAGTGGCGTACCTAGGACACCTCGAGGGGGGCAGGCGGATGGTAAGGGGGGACCCTTACCTATTTTTCGGCGCCGGCTTTCGGCCGGCGCCGAAAAAATGCCTTGGTCCCCCCTTTGGTGTTTTTCGGCAAGGTCGGATTTTCGCCCTTTTACCTTTTTAAACGCATTTTTGGTGCGTATAAACCTAGATTAGCCCGCCGAAGGCGCCGCCAGAGCAAATTTTAGGTCTAGCTATCAGTTGATAATTGGAAAAATTGATACTCTAACAGTGATTTGTGAGCATTTTTACCTAAAGTAGCCCGCCGCAGGCGCCGCCAACGAGATTTTTACTCTTATTTCGCAAAATTAAT
>JNEY01000170.1:126527-153344 GCA_020875895.1 Aphelenchus avenae | reverse complement strand
GTACCCGTATGCCGTACCCGTATTATACGGGTACGGGTACGGCTCGTAATACGGTACGGCTGTCAATCTCTACTTCAACATGAGTGGCGAACAGTCTTGTGGGAACGATTAAATCTGTCCTTCTGGTAAGGGTCCCCTTACCATCTGCTTATTTTCCTGCAAAAGCACTTGAACGGCGTCCACATATTCTTAGGGATCGAAAGATGTCGACCAAACAGCTGGTTGGTTTGGTTCTGTGTGCACTACTTCTGGCAGCAGCATGCCCACTCAGCGCGGTGTTCACATGGTTACCGAATGGTAGGCATTTGGCCAGCGAGTATGCGGATGTCATCGCCGAACTTCCCTGCCATGATCCCGGACAATTTCCGTTTTTCTTCATGCATCAAGTGGTCGGTTCCTTCATGCTACAACCTACCAACGTATCCTTGTGCAGGCGTCGCTGCGCATCGCCATGCCACTGATAATTGCGATGTTGGACGTAACCGCTACTTATACCCTGGTGGTCATTTGCTCGTACAAAGTGTGGGCGCAAGTGCGCCGAGAGTTGTCGAATCAGCAAGCGACCTCCGTCCAGCGTCAACTGAACTACGCACTAGCGGTCCAGGTAAGCGTTGGCACCCTTAAGTTTTTTTTTGCTTTCTACACTTGTTTTTTCCCTTGCTCTACAACGAATATTTATTTTTGTTGTTTTTTTGTGTTTCTTTTTTAAATTATGTTTTCGTTATTTTTTCTTTTTTTCTTGCTCCTCGTAGTACGAAGAGATTAAACTAACAAATTAAAAGAAATATTTTTCAAATGACGCGTGACAACTGGCCCAAACGACGATAGTTATAATTTAAAAAAAATCTAATCAGGAATTAGAAAAATGCAAAAAACGGTTGTCTGACATTTCTTTTTGTTTTGTCCGCCCTGGTTAACACAACGATAAACAATTTTGATTTCAGGCAATTATACCTCTGTGCGTACTGGCGATCCCGCTCGCCATGGCACTCGGCGTTATGCTTACAGCCAGCGAGAGCCTAGCCTTCGTCCTGCCGGCGGTCACATCGGTTGCCTCATGGATTCCGGTGCTCAACCCGATCGCAACTGTCTTCTTCATACGGACCTACAGAGCTAGCATTGTCCGTACTCTGCGCTTGTTTGTCAATGGCGTAGCTCCGAATCCGCAGCCCTTTCACGCCATTCGTCCTGTGTCGGAAACTCATTTACCCATGGCTTAGCGGTGGTAACCCAATGGATATATCGTAATTTCGTATTCGTAGTATGTGGGGCAGAGAATCAGGAGGTTATATTAGGTGTCAAAATCTTCGGGACGAAGGCCCGAAAATTTTGGGAAATATCCGCCAGTATTCATTCTTTGACGGGTTTTCCGCATTATTCTGTCGTCTACGTGTATTTTATGCCTAAGTATGAACTAAATAGGCTTTACTATGCCTAGGATAACCTTAAAAGTGGCGCAAATGTCCGAAAGTTCCTGAAACTTTTACTCTATTAGCTCCCCGGGATAGCTAATAGAGGGGGAGGCTATTAAGCAATCGACCTCTAGGGAGGGGGAGGGGGGTAATTAGAGGGGGAGCTAATAGGGGGGCTTATTAGATAGAATACGGTAGTGCAGTTGGAATGATGTCGCAGACCCTGTGTTTGTGAATATATTCGATGTTTTGTACAAAGAACATCGCAAGGGAATGCGAACGGAAAGCTGGATCCACAGATCCAAAAACTAGGCGGTGAGAGACACGTTTCGAGGAATTCTTGATTAGCTACGTACGTTTTGGCCTCGAAAATAGTTTTCGAATTAGAGGTAAAAGACATCTACAGTTAACTTACGCTTTCAAGCAGGCCAATCGATGGCGATCAAACGAGTCGGTGACTGCCACGATCAAGGCTGCGCCTGAACTGACGTTTCAAAAACCTGAACTGGAAGTAGACCAACGTCAAATGCATAGGATGTAGGAAACATCGCTGGTACCGCCTGCAACGGGCCATATTCCAGACGACGTTTCGTATAGGTGTTGTTTATGAAACTCCTTAACACAAGCCAAGGCCGTGTTTCTACATTAGCACATTTTCGACTATTTCTCGGCCGCCCAGAAAGTCCTCAACCATTACAGCGCCTTTTGTTACCCCACGGCTTCCATCCAAATGTAGCCAAACTACGTTTACAACTGAGTTCAAAACAGCCCGCCGCAGGCGAAACCAGCAACATTTTAGGTGCAAATTTGAGAAATACACCTAGCCAAGATTCACTCTGGTCGGCGCCTAGCGGCGGGCCGATTTAACCCAGCGCTGACAACGTAAGCTCGATTACGTAAGATTTGGCTCGACCAACAGTGTGCGAGGGCCGATGGGTCCGACCCATACCCCTCCCCCCTGGCGGGCGGGCTCCAGGCCCCGGCCCCAGCCCCCGTCATATACACACATTGGCCCATGGCTGGCCCTGGGGGCCGCGACCGGCTCCCAAGGCCGGCCCGGACCCTCGCTGATTTTGTCTATAATCTGGGCACCCGTGCAGCCCCAGCAGTTTTTCGGCCCCGGGCCTCGGCACCTGGCCCCGCTCATCCTATGGTCGGGCCCCGCGGGCCGGGGGCCGGCCGCGAGTCCCCAGCCCCAGGCTCCCGCACAGGGTTAAGCTCGACCTACATCCCCTCAGCCTGTGATCAAGTACAACAAGATGCCCGACCCTACCCTCCATCTATAAGGACTACAGAGTTTTTGGACGCTCTCTTTTGGCCAAGTACCAGATTAGGATTCTGGATTCTGAATTTGATTTTGAGATTCTGAATTCTGAAATGAAAATCCGATCAGAATCCATCCCTGGTATGAATCTCCTAATGTTAGGTGGCCTCTGATGTCCTAATAGCTTGATATAAGCCTTTCAGCGCTCGTTCGGCACCTGGGAGATCGTTCTGCTTTTCTTTTATTATGCTTGCGATCCTCATGTACGTGCTTCATATACGTCACGCCTCACTCGTAGCCGTGACCCGTCACGGCTACCCGCCGCCTAGTGCACGCCCCGCCCGATTAGGGTCACAAAATTTGGCCAATTTTTGACGAATTTTGCCATATTTGTCGAGAAAATAACTCTGTCGGTGCCCGCGGCGACGAACGGTGTTTTGTGCTTTTTGCGGGTCTCGGCTATGAAGGCCCGGTCGGTCCTTTTTCAACCAAATAGCACAAACTTCACGCCAGGTGCTTGTCAACGAACGCCTAAGCTGAGTTCCTTGCAAGTAAAGATAGATAGGGTTTCTTTGGCAGAAAAAGCTGGCATTTGCAAAGTCCTAAACAGAATGCGATGTATCGGACAGCGTTCACTTGTGTATGCCATTTGACACAACCGAATGTGAAATATCATTTCGGGCGGCTAACGTAGAAAGGGGCATTTGGCTCTAGTAAAGTCGAGGAAAACTTCAGTAGTGAATCATCGATGCGCCCTTGAGCAGAAAATACAAATATTTCGATGATCGCGCGCTGTTTCCTTATCAGGCTATTGGCGAGTGAAACAGCCGCCCGCTTGGTTATTTTGTGCAAACCTCAAATATTCCGATGACTGCGCATGGTGCCTTATCACGCTTGCGGTAAGCAAACCAGTTGCCCATAAAGCGTTATTAGCTTTTGAACTCATGTATTACCTGCCACTACTACCGGTGTTCCCTGCCATTCTCGTGAAGCTGCGAAAAATGTCTCCGTCGCCCAACAGTATCATCATTCGACTGGTAATTTTCATCGCATTATTCACACCACATGGATCTTCTCTGAAGTGCCATTATTATGGTAGGTGTTACTGTAGCCGTTTGCGACAGCCTAGCGAGCTCAGCGAACTGTTTTGAAACTCGACAGATCCTGTTATCGTTAAAGACGACGCAAAGGGATGTCGGATGGGTACACGACAAACTAGTGCAAGATTTCGTAGAAGTCTATTCGGTCAAAATATGGTCAAATATTGGCCGGTTTTCGACTATGGTGGCCACAATTTGCGTTTTTTTGTCGCAGCCCCGTGGCTGCTAGCGTATCTAGTTACTTACTATTAACACATTGCTTCTTATCCTTAAGCGAATGCGTTGCTTTAGAATCCCTCTTTGATAGCGACGTTGGCACCACCGTAACGCTAATCGAGGATCAATACGTGACGTGCACCAAGAACTCGCGTTTCTGCTTCAGTGTTGTTGGCGATAGAATAAACGACGCCGGTGACTACGCCAAAGTATTTTTCAAGTAAGGATTATATGAACAAAAACTCAGACACTGAAGTTCCGCCTTTTTAGTGGATGTAATGCCGATTGGAAGCATGGCGTTCCAGCGGGTTCTTCGGAGGCATATGACGTTTGTACCGCTAATGGCGTCTATCCGGCCGGTGACGGCACCATCACTGGCGACGTATGCTGCTGCGACACGGACGGCTGCAACGCGGCGAGTGAGTGCGGCAGCGGAGGCTCATCTGGCGACGATGGCTCAGCGGGAACGTCTGCAAGAGCCAGGTCAGCGACCACAGGCGGGATTGTAGCGGCCGCCACAGTCTTAGCTCTAACGTTACGAATCGTCGTTTGATAAAAGTTGTTTGTTTTTTAACTTTTTTGTAGAAGATTTGCGGTGAATGTTTCGCTGGGTGTACAGTGATCTGCCTAGCTTTTGTGAATGAATAAAGCGTGAAGAGGAAATTAACGACGCACAACAAGGTGTTACAGCCAGGAACGTATGGCGAACTAAGACAGACTTTCGTGTCGTTCGCGGCCGTTCGAGAATGCACGTCGCTTCGCGTTTTTTCGCCCTCCGAATCCGCTCGCCGTTATCTACGTAATACATGCGCTTAACGTAGAAGCTCGTTTCATGAATCCGAACGGTTGGAATGGCCGACGATGAGCTCCGTGATAGCGCTGAACCTCTTGTACAGCAGCTGAAAGGGTACGCATTGAAAGTAACGAAGAAAGATTCTCAGTAGACGGAATGTGCCAGTCGGACCAGACTTTTTTTTACCAAAAGCTCTTGATTTTTTATGTGTGCAATACGGCGTACAAACGCATCCCTTCGTGTGCGCTCGTTCAGGACTTCATCGATTCATCTGGGCCCGTCCCTATGGCGTTAAGATTAGTGTACTGTGCCTATGAAGGTCAATCGGACCGGTTCGTCAATGGGGACAATATCGGAAGTGCTGACCGTCCCCCCTTTGAGAATTCATGTCATGTCACGCAGCTAGCCGACATTCCTCTCGCTAGGCGACTAGGTCGTATAGCCCATCGAACCGCAGACGTTGAGCCATTACAGAGAAGGCTACGCCGTTCGACCCCGTACCAGCCACGGATAAAAGGCCTTAAAACCTGCATTTTAACATGAGCGACGATGCTACTTTGTTTGTCAAACAACCGATATCACTTGGCTTTCCCGGATCTTACGTTGACTTTGATGTTAACATGTCTACCATGTTGCGACATGCGAATAAAAATCAAAGTACGAAGACAAGCATAACGCTATGCGAGTGACGTGATGATCTCTGTATCTACACTTTACGTTATCACGGTTTCTCGTCGTGGCCACCACTTCCGTTCAAAAAGCGAAAGTCGATAAAAAAAAAGACGTGCTCTTCCATGTACTCGAGGGCACGCTTGTGACAATTTATCCGAGGAACCGCTAGAAGAATCGTTCAAGTTCGGTTTGTCTCGCAGACATTGCGTGAGCAACGTCGTGTCTGTTACACGCCTCGAAATGCCAAACTAGCTCATGCGACGCGTTGCGTACGCGTCGGTCATACGTAGTCGACGGCTTTGGCGTCATAGCACGCGCTTGTCGCTCCGAGCTAATCATGAAGACGACGTGTAAATGGAAGAAAACATGCTGCAAATGGTGTTCGTAATACTGTTTTGAGCTGAACGAACTGAATGGCGCAAGTGCTTGAACAACGGTTCCGGTTCCGAACAACATTGACGTGTCCAAGTCATGGTTCCCATATGTTTATTTTTTTAGGAAAAACGTTTTTATGCCCCGAGTCTCATTTTTCCCGGGGGCGAAACAAGTGGGCGCTTTTTTCCGGTCAGAAAAAATCAGGCCGTCAAAATTTGTAAAGTGCTGCTTGCTTAATAAAAGTGTTCTAAAAATGTCTTTTGGAAAGGGCTATGTAGCGCCAACCGCTCTTGCTGCAAGCCCTGTCCGGACGCTGCTTCCGATTTCCAAAGTGTCACACTATCGCAACGAATCGTCGTTTTCGTTTTCGGTTAGATTTCGAAGAAATTTGAAATGCCTATGCCGCACTTGGCTAACACCATGTAAAGTAACTTTATGGGAGAGGAGTGTAAGTGTCACTTCGAATATCTTTTCCAGGGCACGTCATCACGGCACCGCATATAGGTTCCTTTTTCGACCACAGAACGCTCCCACGTTCATTCAGTTCCACATTGGGTTCTGGCGTGCCGTCACTAGCAGACAGGCATCTGTCGCTGACATGCTTCTAGGTGAGCATTCGTTTTCAACGACGGAGCCGAGCGCGAGGGAGGACATGTTTTTAATGAAGTTATGCCTCCAAAGCGACAAAGGGACCACCGCCGCCACTGATGGCAATCGCCNACACAACAACAACCAAGTTCGTACGGCCTTAAGACCTGCATTAACATCAGCGACTATTCCCAATTTGTTTGCTAATTAACTGGTTTCACTATCCTTTGCCGGGTCGTTGTCTTTGACGCGTTAACATGTCTCGCCTTACATGTGACGCGTTTTCACTTAAATAAAATACAAAGACAAGCACAACTTTCCTGCTCTGTAGAGACATGTAACTTTGTCATGATTTCTAGTCATGGCTATCATTTCGGCTCAAACCGCGAATGACGATGAAAGACTTGATTTTGTGTGTAGTCGACGGCACGTTTAAGACCAATTATCCGAAGAACCGCTAGAAAAAATTGGTCAAGTTCGATTTATCTCGAGGACATTGCGTGAGCAACGTCATGTCTGTTGCACGTCACGAAATGCCGAACTAGCCCATGCGATGCGTTGCTTACGCGTCGGTCATATTCAGTTAGACGGCTTTGGCGTCATAGCACGCTTGGCTCAGGGCTAATCACAAAAGGACATGAAAACGGATCAGAACACGCTGCAAAACGATGTTCAGTACGTTGCAAAAACGGTTTTGTCCTGAACGAACTGAATGGCGAAAGTGCTTGAATGCACGACTCTTGATAAAAAAAACGCTTGTTTTACGTTAAATCTGCTCAAGTCACGGTTCCCACACTTTATATATGTTTAGCAAGACGTTTTGTCTCCACATTTTTTAAATATATTTAGCGAGAAACATTTTTGTGACCAGCCTCTCATTTTCACGAAGTCGAAAAAAATGGACGCTGGTGTCGGTTAAAGTTCTGCTTGCTTAAATTCGAACAAGTTCTATAAGTGTCTGTTGGAAAGGGCTGTATAGCGCCAACCACTCTTGCCGCGAGCCCAGTCCGGACGCAGCTTCCGATTTCCAATGTATCATACCCAATGCATCGAATCTTGTTTTTGATTTCGGTTCCATTTCGAAAAAACGTCTTCGTCGTACCTATGCCGCACCCATACTTTTAGGTTTACATCGTAAGGGGTGGAAGGGGCTAAGGCAACTCCGAATATCTTTTCCAAGGCACGTCATCACGGCACCACATATAGGTTCCTTTTTCGACCACAGAACGCTTCCACGTTCATTCAATTCCACATTCGATTTGTCGTCCGTCAGTAGCAGACGGGCATCTGTCGCTGACATACTCCTTACTGAGCCTTCCTTTTCAACGACGGACCCGAGCGCGAGGGAGAACGTGTTTTTAATGAAGTTATGCCTCCAAAGCGACTAAGAGACCACCGCCGCTTATGGTAAGCGCTGGCATTTTGGAAGTGGCACATGAGCGGGTATCCAGGCTCATTAATTAGGCGAGCTTGTCCGACGCCGACCTGGATTGGTGCTCGGGCGTTAATTATGCAAAGGAGGAACCAAATAGTGACCAACTCCGCTGGCACTCAGAGGAACTGATCCCATGACCTTTGGTTAGCAAGGGAAGACAGCATCTCAGGGGGGGGGGGCTTTGTCCATGCATTCAGATATTTTCACTATAAATTCCACGCACTCGACAGCTTGTACGGTATAGACGCAGACTGTGATGAGGGCCATTTGAGCGTATCTTTGCGAGATTGGCCCTACTAGCATGCAGAGTGCGCGTGCACCGTCTTGGCCTAGGCCAAGGCCTACTACTCGAATGTCCAGGCAGAAACCGAGTTTATTATGCCCTTGACGCTTTTCCCCTTATTCGGTGTCGGACTACTTTGCGAGGGTCCAGAAAATATCTCAACCTGACAATGCACTTTTTGGACCCCACTTCCGCTTCTCAGCGTTGGCCTGACCCATACCCCCCCCCCCACCCTTAACAGCATGACGAAAAAACGCCTTGAAAACCTATTCTAACAGTTTTCAATTATCAGTTCTCAGTTTTGTAAGCAAAATGCAGTTTTAGGTATGTGATGTTTCGGCCGCCGCTAGGGGCCGCCAGATTCATTTTGCTTGATATTTTTAAAATTTTATAAAAGTTGCTTAGCTTCGCTTGGGGTGGGCAAAATTTCATGCTGTTATTAGCATTGACCCTCGCCCGCCCTTCTCAGCAATTAGCAGCATCGCGCTGATACCCCATTTCAGGCTTATATATTTTCTGGGCGCTCCTTTGGACGCTCCTTCGGCGAAACGAATAATTTATCGAAATTTAGAGTCAGGGATCAACAGGTTATGATTAGCAAGCTGAGATCGGGTACATTTAGCGTAAGGCACTATGAATGGGTCATGACCGGAAGCACAAGCACATGCTATCTAACGTTGGAAGGGTGGTTGTTTAGCTATTAGGTATTGACACAAGTTCAAACACATTAGTAGTGGTTCATCTCCTCGATCCCAGGATGCGAAGGACACCGCTTCGCTTCGATAGCGTTGGGTGACCGTCTTCGTCGTCGTCGAGCTCGCTGAGAAGTTGGTCCAGGAAGGCGTTGTCTGTTGACTTCTGTCCCGGGTTCTTCTTTAGCTCTTCCTCGCAAGCGGTGTACTCTTCGAACGCTTCCTGTAAGGAACAGATATGCGCTTGACAGGCACCTTGCCTAGTCGCCTACGTTGTAGTTTTTTGTTTGCTTGACATTGGTAACATACACCTGTGATGCTGGGCTTATTCATGCACGTCGGAACCGACTGTCCGGTTCCGTTAAAATTTTGTTAGACCCCAGCGGCTCTCCCGGTTAAAACAGGTTCCGGCCAAAATTATATTTTTGGCTCTTTCCTTCCTGTAGCACAAGCGACTCGTCGTACGATTCACTAATGTAAGGCTCAAAGATATAGAACTACTAAAGCGTTGATTCATAAACGAAACAATCAATATCGATACTTTCGCCACTGTCGCGACTTTCCATGGAACGCTACTTTTGACTAAACTGGCGTACTTTGCTATGGCCTGTCTCGCCGGTTGAGGCTACGCAGCTGCCGTTCGTGCTCGTTTACTATTTTCGGGCCACTTAAACCCGAGAACAAAACGGTTTCTGTGATTTTTGGAAACGAGTAGCACGCATCTAGTCGACCGTTTTAACAGTGATCAGCGTAATTGGAGTCCAGAAAAACGTTACGCTTAATTGTCCTGGCCTTTACCTCCGTTTTGTTGCTTCGTGTCACACGGAATGTTGCCTACGTGTCAAATGGGGAGCAAAATTTACGAAGCCGTCAGCGGCCGTTCTGAGGCAGGCATATGTGTACGTTTTTCGAATGATGACGCAAAATTAGCCTAGGTAAACGAATGCACTTTTAACGCTATCCGCCTAATTGGGTTCATTACGGTCAGCTGACGCATCTTCGAGTGAAGTGTCTGTGGCTTGTTTTCGCCCCTCGACACTGTCAACATCATAAGAGTGCTTTTTCTGCGTCACCCGTCGAGACTTACTTTAATGAGCGCCTGAAGCTTCGAGAGAGCGTGCACGTATCTCGAGGAGCACTGATAGAGTCCGCGTGTCATGTACTGATGGAAGAGATTCCTCGGCTTCGTCACGGGCTGCAAGTCGACGGTGGGTGATGAGATGTCGGCGCTTGAAGGCCCTGCTGGCTCGCCTGCGAGGGCACGCGACGTCATCTGTGGACTCATGACGTCGCTGAAGACGTACGCAAAGGATGGCGTTGAGAAGAAGGTGATGACAATCGCTATGAAAACGGCGTTTCGCGCAGACGAGACTGACGACATACTGAGAGTGGTCTTGTGAAAAGGGATGCGTTGCACGAGTTCTCTGCAAAGGATTTGTTTACGGGCTGTAACCGAGCTATGTGGCATGGGCATCACCACGAAGTTCCAGTTGCCGCATGTGCGCGAAATGGAAAATGGGAGCAATCTTATTCGAGCTAGAAAGCTTAATAGAAGGCGAATGAACTACGGCGTGAAAAGTCCGTGGAATGCGTAAGTTCGTTCCACAAGCTGGTGGCGCTAGTGCATTTGTGAGCATGCGTAATTCGTGCGGTAATGACGATGAGAAAGAATAAGTGGCTATGGAACGTAACTGCCCTAAGTCAGCTTCTGCACTAATGATAAACCTTTAAGAATGTAGAGGTACAAGCCATCACCAACATGTCCTTCAGAAGCTCTCCGTATGATGTGTGTGAAAAGAATGAACTACTTTGCAGCGTGCGCATGCTGTTCGCAAACTGAAAATGTTTTTAACGAAAAAGCTAAGTTTCAAATCACTACAATGCGGAAAAACACTCAACAACAAAAGATAGACAATAGCAGAGACCCGCTAACGACGCCGAGCGCCTTCTCGCTATCAATGCCATATTAGTTCGGGAGTATCGTTGAAGCATGGCGCCGCCCAGCTCCGCCCTAGGCTTAGCGCCGCCCCATTGTCGTGCGATGTTAGCGTGACGAGCAACCTAGTATACTTAGGCTAATAGATGACGTAGATATTTTAGACAAAGTCCGTGCGACCGTTTGAAAAGTGAGCATAAGGCCTAGGCTTGCGACAAGCCTACGCCTTGGCAAAAATACAGGCTTGAGTGAAGTCCGGCTGACGACATAGCCCGCTTCATTTATGGGCAGTACACAAGGAAATGGCGAACTATGCGCAAAGTGGGAGACGAAAAACCTGACAATGTCCGTGTTGACCACAATCACGGCTTTCAGCCGTGCGTTATAAACCATAGAGTTCATATGATGAATTGTGTGCAAACCCGGGATGGGACCCTCCCTCGGTCTCGGTTTTCCGTGACGCTCGGTGCATTTTGGTAGTCTCGGTCTCGGTTGGTTTTTCGTTTTCGGTTTCGGTCTCGGTTTGGGTTTTAGAATCCTACCCCTCCCTGCTGTAAACACTTCCATCTTAATAGTCCGTCCTGGCTTGAGCTAATTAAAATGACTGAGAACGGCGGAAAAATTAAGTACACAAAAACTTTGCTGCTAAAGGCGGCTTCATCCTCTCGTCGTACAATGTGCACATAGATATCTTTTGGAGTAGGGTCAGACTTTACGATCAAACCAGCCGTTTAGAAATGAAGAGAAATCTCAGTGAAGCGTAAAATCGAAGTGACTTTCAAGTAAACATCCTATCCTACATTGCATCTAGCACTACATTCGTTTGGCAAACAAGTGGGTGTTAAAGCGTTTAACAATGTCGACGAAAATGACAAGTTATACCTAGACAAGATTTTAAAAGACACGTGCACAGGATAACAAATCAAAGGACGTATTGATTTTGCTGAGTATTCGATTTTTATCACGTGAAGGTAGGTTCAGATAAAAACCTGTTTTTCTGGACTTTCTGCAGAATTAAACGCAAATTTTAGACACTTTCTGGACTACTCGCATGATGCTTACCCCGTTTCTTGTGGCGCAGAGTTTACTCCCGGAATTTCAAAGTTTAACATGTTTTCGCCATTAAATTGAGCTCTACGTAAACGCGGCGCAAGTTTGTTACTATGTTATGGAAGAGACTTACCGTATGTTTTCGATTAGAGCCCCACCTCGAATAGAGCCCCCTCTGCCACCCCTTGCGAAAAATACAGCCCACCCTTAAATAGAGCCCCATCTCGAAATGAGCGCATCGCCACTATGTGATCCTAAAAGGTGAGACGTAGCTTTCACGGGAATCTACCTTCTGAACAATGAATACAGCCACTATGCGTTATAGTGCTCGTACACGACATCAAGCCGGTACCATCTATGATGTCCTTTTTATCGTTTTTTGACGAAAAGCCTGAATTTCGGTCAATTTTTTTGTTATTGCCAAGTTTTATTTTCCCAACGTTTGCCCTTGCGGCTGGCATCCGAAAGTTAGAGCCCCAGCCTTAAACAGAGCCCCACCTCGAATAGAGCCCCATCACGCTGACCTTACGAACAATAGAGCCCCTGGGGCTCTATTCGAAAGAATACGGTATAAAGCAATTCTTTCTGAGTCAAACTCTTACTCGTGTAAGCTGCCGACGTCATGCGCTCATTGACACGACGAGAGTAAGATTTAGCGAACAAGCAAGAAGCTAACATTTGCGCTGAGCAAGATTGTTCATCGAAAGGCTTTCCAACATTTTCACGCATCAGCTTGGCGCAGCCCCGTGCACCCTTAGCAGAAAAAATAGCCAAATGTGTTACATGACTGTTTTGTAGATCGACTTGCTTTATTCATTACATGAAAATGAGTCGTTTTTGTAAGCACAAGTCTTAAGCGAAGCTTTGAGCACGACTTTCCGGGTGAAATTTTGACCAAATTCTAAATTTGCGTCGATAGCAATTTTACGAGACGGGACAAATTGTTTTGTGCGACCATCGACAGGTTATATGTTAAGGGGCCAAACTTCTTCGGCGTTTTTTCGTAATTTTTCACCATTTTCATCGCCTCCGCACGTGAACAACCGACCTTCGAAGTGCTCTGCGTTTAGGGTCCAGGAAGTGCCTAATTGACTGCGTGGGGCTTTAGCATCATGCGCGAATGATTCGCGATGCCGACGCTGACTTGAAACCGAATGAGTGGGCGCTCACTGAGCAATTATGCGCATCCGTCGCTATATACGTGAGCGCATTTAATTTCCCGATCCGGTTGCGTCACGCCGGGAGCGTCAAAGTTATGCATTATGCAAATCGGTGTCGACAAAGGAACAGGAACTGGCTGCGTCAGTGTGTTTAACTGAAGAACGGAAGGGTTCACGAATACAAAGAACTGGTATACTGTCCTAGCCACATAGCAATTACCCACGCGCATAAAACGAAATATTGCGCAAAAAATTAAACGCGTAACAAGCGAAAATTTTAGTACGGCTTCGGGTTTTTGGCAAAGTTCGGCAAAAGTATACGTGGTACGGCCGAAACGTATCGTACTGTCGGTACGGAGTACGCTACGAGTGAGCCGAACAGTACCGGTACGGGTGTCGGTAGCCGCTCTTTATTTCTTACATTTCGGTGGCCTTTTCAATTTGTTTTTGTTTCACTTGCGTCTTCCGAAGAACATGCGCCTTAGGACAAACACGTTTGCGGTGAACTGCTTTGTTTCCGCTGACAATCCGACTCCGAAGCAAATCAAAGTTAAAATTCAATCCAATTTTACACACCTATAGATTGGCTAATGCCACTTAACAAATTGTCGTTGATCGAATGTTGGACAGTTGAGATCCTGCATTGATTTGTTGTCCGACACATGCCTCTTGAGTCTAGAAGGCCCAAGAGCATTTTAGTCACACATTTTTCGAGGAATCACTTAACGACGTCTTAAAATCAGTCCATCAAGGGAAGACGAGACCGTGTTTGTTTTGCTTTTAGTGACATCGGATGTCTCCTATGCGGCTGATTTGCCACCGGAAGCGGTTTCGTACCCTTGCTCTGGCCATCTGTGGTTTTCTCAAGGTTAGTCAAATAACTCAGTGCTTTGTATTTGTTGTCGTCGAGTTCAATGACGCTGCCAGCAACAGGTAACCATAAATGTACAGCAAGAGCGACGAGAATCGTAGCGGAAACAATAACAAAGATCGCTCGACCCGAGCGACCTTCGCCTAAAATAGCGATCGAGGTTCCCACGAGCCTGAGCCGTGCAGGCCCGCTTCGAGCGTACTGAGGGAGGCGAGGGTGGTGAGCTCAAAGTATCATGTTGATACGTGACGGCCCCACAACGTTCAACACGATGACAATATCTCTGAATTCCCACATGTCCTGTCGCGTAAACCACACTTTACCGACAACGACGGCCTGAACAAGTTTCACCAGTGTTACCGCCACATGTCAGGGGTCGGCAAAAGACTGTGAGACGGAAAAGTGGCAAATTCCGGAAAGACGGTCTAAGATTTCGGCCGTACGAATTCAAAGAGCCTAAAAAATGACAAAAATGGACCAATCGTTACTTGCAGCTAAAAGTGTCGGCTAGATACCAGATTCAAGCATTGTTGGGCTAGACACTTGAGGATCGTCTCGATAATCGAAGGCTGCTCTACATATAAATTACATACCATAACGCTTTTTTGCCTGGTTTTCCGTTCGTCCATTCGTCCACCGGAACCGCTTTAAAAGACCTCCACGTTTTAAGTTGCCGACATAATGAATTAATGCAACATTGGTTTTGTGTATTACAAGAATCACTTGTCTCTTATATTATGTCACTCACGCACCAAACGAACACCTTGGACGTTACGAGCCTGAATCGATCTCGGTTATAATTATCTTTCAGAGTCTTGCAAGTCTCTATTCATGCGGCGTTTGTGCGCTCGCTGTCTTGGCCGGTGTTGTATTAGGAATTCTCACGCCTACTGGTTTCACGAGTGGGTTTGTCACACTCTGTGGTGGTATAAAAGATTAGCGCCAACCACAAAGGAAAGCAGGAATTATTTTGAGCTCTAAGGCTGGCGAATTTTAGGCTCCTTTCCGCCTTCGAAAGTTTTCCTTGGTGTTTTCTTTAGGCTGCCAAAATTTGGACTTTGTTCGAATATATCTTCAATGACACAAATGACAATCGTTAAAAATTATGGGGAATCTGTCGAAAACCGTCGAAATTACGGTCGATTTTTACGATTGTTAAGGACTGCGACTAGCGACGAACCTCTGAAATACAGCGACCCTCTTCGTAAAGGTAGTCGGCCGTACCGTATTCCGTACCGTACCGTTTTCCGTACCCTATTTTACGGTACGGAGTACGGTACCGGATGGGTCAGTACGGTACGGCGTACGGTACGGGGGGTGCCGCGACTACCTCTACCTCTTCGGGACCCTTGAAAAGTCCGAACAGACAGTTGTATAGGACCTGAATTTCGGTTTCGGCTTCGGTTTCGATCGCCGCAAAGAAGTGCCCTCCTCTATGAGCATCACTAAACTAGCTCTTACGCCCTTACATAGTCCTGTTGTAGCACTGTTCAACTAACTACTGCTTCATAGCGTCTTTTTGCAGAGATACCACTTATCGAGCGCCAAGCATGACAATTGTCGAGCAGCTTCTGTCGATGCTGGCAGAGAAGTCCGTGACACAAACGGCGATTCCGTCTCAGAAGCAGCTCATCCAGGAGACCACGCACAAAGTCGACCGGTACGCACTCACCTACGACAAAAAGGCACGGAAACCGCACGGCCGAGAAGAAAAGAAGCTCCACTAGAACGCTAACCAGATCTTTTGAGTTTTATACATGGGCGGAATAAACCGAGACGCTTAATAGTTTTTCCTGTGTTTGTGTTTGTGCTCCCCGTTGTACGGTTAGACTAAGGCGATTCTACGATTGTACCGCGCCTTCCGTCATAGGCGAAAGGGTTGTCTCGCAAACATCACGCATCGTAAACGAGAACCACAGACATCTCTGCCAAGCGGAACTTCGAAATGTTCGGTGGAACTTCTACAAATATCAAAAAAACTTTGAAGCCTTGAAAACGCCGCCGTGCCGTGCCACGGCAGCGCGGGGAGATTGGAGGGTCAACAAGGCGCGGGGAGAGCGGGGAATCCGGTGCAGCCATGTGCATACGTCGCGAAAATTCGTCGTCATCTTTGTCTTCGTCGCTTCTTCGTCGTGATGAAGAAGCGATGAAGATGACTAAATTTTCGCCGTCGTGACGAAGTTATGTTCGTCAGGACGAAGAAGCGACGAAGTGGAAATAATCAGTAAACAAACCATTCTATTTAGTGCAAACAACCTGTTGTTAATTCATGAACCGCGACGAACTCTGTTTTATCGCGACGAAGTCCAAATTTGTCACGACGAAGAAGCGACGAAAACGAGGAAATTTCCGTCGTTGCGATGAAGTTGAGTTCGTCATGACGAAGCTAGACTTTGTCGTGACGAAGAAGCGACGAAGACTGGTAAAATTTGAAAATGCACATGACTGGTCCGGTGTATCTCTAGTATACTCATTTTTGGCATTTTAGATGGAACTCCCCACAGCATTTGTCTTAATGCATACTTCGGAAAAATTCGGCTTTTGTACCGAATCCGGATCCGAATTATCGACGTAAAAATGCTCCGGGTTCGGCAATTCCGAAACCGACTTTTTCCCCATCTCGAGTATGTGTGGGATGGCAGTATTTCCACGCCCGTGGGCAAAAACCTCCAGTTTCAGGAGGTCTATCGCCTTTTGATGGCCTTGTGAACTCAACGTGAACGTACTAATAATAGTTTGCCCTTCCGATAGAAAACGTCGTCGGGTTCAAAACCGTCAAAAATATTTGAACAGCTGTAGACATCGCACGCATCACAGACCCTTTCCGTTGTTCGTACGGCGACTCCATACTTACTTCCTCCCACTCCGGGAACGTCGGCGAATGGTTCCATAGCGCTCTCAACAACTTCGACCGTACATAAGCCGTCTGGTGCCCTTAGCGCCATCAGTCGCTTCGGTGAACGTGTTAGGGGTAACTGTAAGGCGAAGGCGTTTGAATTCCTAGCCCACTTATTCCGGAAGGCACTTGCTTTTCCCTAGACCTGCCGCCTTAACCGAACTTGGGATTGTCTAGCGAGTGACGGATGAAGGTTTAAATCTTTTTTTCTCCTACTGTGAATCTTCTGGTGTGTTCGCCCGCTCAGTATCGTATAGTTAGTATCGTTAGTATCTTAGTACTTAGAACTTAGTATCGTTAGTCTACCTTCGTACATGCTTAGGCACAGGCCTAGCCTTTTCCTTGAGGCTTAGAGGTGAACTTACGAACGTCGAAATGGTACAGTTATGCAGCTGACTTGTGCACTTCAGCTGAGGTTAAGCATATGATAGCCGACATCCTTAGAGGGCTAAAGGTACATATCCGTCAGAGTGCGCCAGTTTAGAATGTTCTTCGCCGTTCTTGCACTAACCTGCGCTGTCGCCGTGATACAGGCGCAAACGCCTCCATCCAACTGGCAGGAGCATTGGTTCGAGCACAACCAAAACCTCCGTCTCGTGAGCCACACTCCGCAGGTGGCCGTCTACTACGACGCGGCAATCTCGAACAACGTCGCATGGCCAAAGACCGTCGCGGAAGCCATCTGGGTCTACACTAAGAACGTCTACGGCAGCTTCGGCTCGGATCCTCGACTCTTCGTGGTCCTGCACGCAGGCAGGTACTTCGGAGGCCACCCCTCGACGTACTTCGACAGCAGCCACGACAACCGGTAAGCTTTCTAGAAGGCGATTGCCGTGACTGGACTCATGGCGGTAACGAGGACCCCTACAATGGAGACGGACGTTCCTGGCCTTCGGCGGTCCTGAGACTCCGCTTTTGATCCCCCTTTTGATGCTAACATCAGCCACGTTCTATACGGCCAAACGACAAAAAGCCGTTTAGAAAGTGCCGATGCGTGCCTAGTTATATCAACGCTAAAATAGCTCCGCAATCGCATGCGACGCCCTTGATTGAAAAAATACATTTCACCTTGCAGGAACACAGTCGATGTCGGGCTCGGCAGTTGGCCGGAGGGCACAGTGGCCAACGCCCAAGGCCTGGACGTCATCACTCACGAAATTGCGCACATCGTCGAGCTCGCTTCCAAGGGCTTTCACGAGTCGCCGGCCTTCGGTATCTGGGGCGACAGCAAGTGGGCGGAGATCTACAACTACGACGTCTACCGCAAACTGGGATGGACTGCGGACGCGCAGCGATGGTATGATTATAGGGTCGACTCCGCCTAATTACGAAAACCAATTAATTTTAAAATTTAAAATTAAAATGATGTCTCTCGTATTTGGCGCCGCATAAAGGGATAGCTTCCTCACGCCTCATTGCGCAGCAATTGACCTACACAGTTACCAGTTTTCAGCCATATTCCAAAAAAAGTCTTTGCAAGTGAAGCTTGATCCACCTTTGGCTTCCTCAAGGTTTATCATAGAATGTCTGGTTGAAATTAGGCACATCAAGCATACCTTTGGATTTCCTGGTAAATTTTTAGCAATTGTTGCTGATATTTGCCCAAAAAAACGTCAACTTCCCAATAGCTTTGCTATGAGTACTTCCGTCTACCTGAAGCGTTAACAACTGTTCTATCGAAATATAATTTGATGTGTGTGCTCACGACCATCTCTCTAGGTACAACTCTATGATCGGCAAGAGCGACTCGTTCCCGCGGGCGAACACCTACTGGTTCCGCGACTGGTTTTACCCCATCTACCGCGACCATGGCGAGACGGCAGTTCTGAACAACTACTTCACACTTCTCGCCGCGTATTCCCCCAGGAACGGTCAAAGCTACGCTCGCCGAATGAACATGGGCGAGTTCGTCCATTTCTGGAGTGGTGCCGCCAAGACCAACCTCAAAGAGCTGGCCCTCAAGGCTTTCGGTCCCAACGACCGGGATGGCGCCGGATGGGTGGCTCAATTTGACCAAGCCCGAAATGACTTCGCCAGCATCCAGTATGACCAAGCCCCGTTAGCAACTTTCACGGTCTACGACGGCACGTATCACTCCGGTAATGCTTGTCCTTTCGGCACTTTCTGTGAATCCGCGTCACTTTGCTGGTCGGCGAATAACTTCTTTTTTTGTTTTTTTCAAAAACTTTTTGCACTGCTTGTGTCTTCGCTTGAAGAAATTAGCCAGAAAATATTCGGCCAAAAATGGAAAACCTGACGACCGTCCAGCACAGAGTATTTTTCAGAAGCTGAACAGGATTTTTACAAAATTTTGCGAGCTTACCAGCTGCCCTCCCTATACTTTTGCCTATTATTGCCTAGCTTAGTCTGGGAGGATCATTAAAGCACACTCTTAAACCACACTGCACTTTTGTCCGAGTAGACCATTTTTGACGCTTTCTCGGGTCCCCACCCGCCCAGGTTCTGATGGTCGAAGAAAAAAACTTTGCCATACTCGAAAGATAACAGGTTTTTGCGGACCACTGGACAGCTGCCTAACAATAAACGAATGTTTATAGGAGCCTCGCAAACTTACGAGCTCATGTCCACCTGCAACAATGGCCTTGCGTCAAACTTCAACGACCGCGTGAGCTCAGTTGACGGTAGGGGCGCCTGCGTCCGACTGTTCCAGCACAGCAACTGCGAAGGTACCAGCATAACGCTCAAGCCCAACTGCGGCGCCGACCAGGGCTGCTGGCCCAATCACGGCGACCTGACGGGATCTGGCCTCGACAACGGCGCTTCCTCGTCCATTAAGTGTTGATCGGGTACTGGCTAAGTCCGCTGCTATCATTTGCTTGTTCTGCCGCTCAGTTTGTTCTTACATTAAAAGCTAAGCATCGCATGCGCAAACGGCTCAGCACTTAAATTAGCAGAGCTGCGCACAATAAGGGGGTAGCAGTGGGTAGCAGTGTGGAGTCGGGAAGGGAGTTCCTTCTTGCATGCTATAGCGGGCCCGCTATCGCATGGGCCCTTTAGCGGCCAAAAAGAAGACATTTGTGCGTGCATGGAAAACCGCAAATTGCGTTTGTTCGAGCTTGCAAAGTGTCAACCTGCGGCATTTGTGCATGCTATACCAGTCTAGCTTCCGTAAATCGTAAGTTGCATACTGGGTACACGTATTCCCCAATAGCGGCGCACTAGCGCCGAGTCGAAGCGCACTCCAGTCGCTAGTATGGATTTGAAAGGTACCGGTAAATTCATATCGGATATGGTTGGAATATGTTAGCCACATGAATGCAATACACAATACAATATTTTTCAAATCTTTGCCTTGAGCCGCCGCTTGAGAAGCTGCACGCGTTCTTCGCGCAACTCGTGCTCGCGGTACAGCCTCTTCTCGCGCTTGTTTTCGCTCGTATCGACCTACAGTGACAAATGAGTGCAAGAAACTCGGAGGCTTTTGACCTTGCGACTGACGACGAACGCACGCTGGCTCCTGTCCGTGCCGATCGGCCATGAGTATTTCAGTAGAGCCATTAGTCGATCATCGGGATTCATCGAGAGCTCCAACATTAAGACGACCTGGGCCCACTAAACAGTCAAATTTGCTCAACGGGGTTGTCTTACGTGACAGAAATCGAGTGAAACTGAACAAAAAGTGCCTGTTACGTTTCGCCCAAGATACACACGAAACTCACGCTAAATGCGTTTCGGCGCCCGTGCAAAACGCCGTAACGTACTGACGCACAAAGTGCCGTACGCCGTACCGTACTGGCGCTCTCCTTTCCGTACCGAAAAACTGCCAGTACGATACAGGCCGTACTATTGTACGGCTCCAGTACGGATCGTACCAGTGCCAGTACGAGCTGTACTGCATGTGCCAGTTACGTTTGGTAAGGCGGCGCCCAAGATACATGCGAAACTTACACAATGCCGGCTTCGTCATCCGTACCGAACGCCCTAACGTACTGACGCACGAGATGCCGCACGCCGTACCGTACTGGCTCTTCCCGCACCCGTACCGCAGTACGGCCAGTACGGTACAGGCTGTACTATTGAACGGCTGCGGTACGGCTCGTACTGCCATACTGGACCTCAACACGTGCCGTACGCCGTACCGTACTGACCCCTCCCTAAACCTTACTAAAATACATGTACGGTACGGTACGGCCGTAATACCAGCACGGTTGCCGAAGTCTACCTCACGCGGTTACGCGTGTGCGGGCGCGGTTATTTTTACATCTGTCAGACGTGAATGAGCGTAAAAAACCACGAGAACCTCACATATTGTGGTAAAGCCGAACGATTCTCGTGCGGCCAGCCATGCTTCAGGTTTTTTGTTGTATTTGGAACAACGCCTATGGTGACCGTTTCCTGGCCGTTATCGCGCCGCAAAATAAAAAGATGTTCAACCTAAGTACCGTCCACTTGCCCACCCCAATGTTAGTGAACAAAACGAGAACCTGTTACACGGTCCTCGCATCTGGCCTTTAACGAACCTGCCGCTTCCATTCCTTCTCCGACCGAGAGATCGTCTCATAGGTGCGCGTCATCATCGCGATCAGCAGATTGAACTGCATGAGACTGACCATCAGCTCGAATATCAGGAAGAACACCTTGCCCAGACTGGACATGAACGGATCGACGCGTCCGATGTAGGCCAGTTTCCAGGCCTCCAGCTGACCGAGGGGAAGGAGGTTCTGTGGATTTTTCGGCGTCATTCGCCCACAATTGTTCAGTTTGCGATAGAGCAAAGTAAACTCGTTGATTGTGCTCAGGAAGAGACGAATGCTCGACTCCAACGGTTTCTCCATGATGTTCGAATCGCAAACGCTTGTGTCATTCGCGAGTTCGCGAGCTTCTCCGCCGCCTCGCGGCACGTCCGCTGACAGGACAGGAAGATCATGTAGAATGCTAAGAGCACTCGGTACGAGAGAGCTCAAAAAACGGTCGATAAGAAGGCATACCTTGAGAGAAGCCCATGATGAAGATGGTGTAGATCAGCAGGAATCGAAGCGTGTCCCTAAAACGGGAAACGTGTAGTTGCAACGCCTTCGACTTTCGTCAGGATAAAGCTGTCCACAATCGATATCGGAAAGAGAATCGGCATGGGATATCGATGTTAATTGGTCGGAATCGGTACACGACCTGACAGGCCCACAGCACTAGGAGCAATAATGCGCCGATAGGCGCCACCGGAGCAATTTTCAATAATATACCAATTGTAGCATACAATTTTGGTTGATGTAGCCTTCCTCGAACTCGAGAAGAGGACCAAAAAGATTCGGTACCGTTGGTCATTTGGGCCTAATCCGAAAATCGAAGCACAAAAAAACACCGAATATCGAAGCCGAATCCGAATTTTCCCCAGCCTAGTCCACATCCTGCGCGACTAATTCCAAGAAGGATATGACGTGAAAACTGACTGTGCGATAATCTTGTAGATCATCAGGATGAAGGGTCCCACGAAGCGCAGTGCGCGGAGATAGAAGAGGAAGTGCGTCGTGGTTAAAATAACGCAGATCATCGAGATCATGTTGTCGACGAACAGTGCCGCCTCGCCCAATCCGCATAGGAGCCGAGTGGGCACGAGCAGAAGCACCAAGATCAGCGAAAGTTTGTATAAAACCTTCGATGGGAAAGATTTCTGAATACGATAAAGGCATCTCATGAACGACATTAATCGGGAGCGTACCAGTACTTGCCACCATCGCTTGAGGCCCATGCGGCGAATGTCCCAAGCCGTGGTGACTAGCTGGATTACGACCAGAGCGAGAATGAGCGGCTCAAACACCAGCCGTACCTGAAAGGCGTTATTGCACAGCCGGCACGGTACGGAAGTATCGCTTAAAGACACTTATCTTTGGTAGATGCTTTCAGGTTTTTCCTTTCAAAACAAGTTTTTTAAATGACCTTTCGCCACCCTCTTACTTCTGGGAACGACGCTGAATCCAGCCCAAATCGTCCGTTTTCGTAAAAATTTCGCTAGAAAGATTGAAAATAAAAATTCGTTTATTTATACGTAGATCGTAGAGGTAAAGAGCTCAAAGTGTCCGAAAAAGACGACCGGAACTGAAACTGATCCGAAACATGTCCCTTTAGTCATTCTGGCGATTTTTTACCAGTTGAGGAAATGAAAAATTGCCCAATTTTTCCTTTGAAATTGGACCATTATTCTGTGGATGGGTGCAGTAAATTAGCTAGCGTCAACACGGCCCAGACGTTCCCCGACAGCCCGTGGCAGTTCTCCTGTACCGCAATGCACTCACCTGTGCTTGCAAGCGCGTTTGTGCCAGTACCTTCAGCGAGTCATTATTCCCCTCCAAATAGTACTTGTCGTAGCGCCATAGATGACAAGACTGTTGCTCGAACCATGCATTCGCTAAAAGATGATGATCTCTCATAGTCAGGCAGCCACTAACTACCGAATGTCGCGTTTCCAGAGGGCTGCAGTGCCCATGGAGGCGATGCCTTTGGTTCCTCCTTCTGCGGACAATACAGATTCCATTCCGGGTGGCTGCAGTTGTGTATCACCTCCATCGTCTTGTTGACTTCGCCGTCTGGCATGATCCAACCGCGGGTGACCACCTGAGACGTATTTGTGGAAACGCTTTTGCATTCCTGAGACTTACGGAAGTTGTCATGGAGAAAGGACGGTTCATGAACGCCATAAAGAACACTATGTAGTAGAACATAAATGCAGATAGCGACTTTATCCAGCTAAACCCGGAGCCTAAGGTATGCGAAACGAGCGTGAGCCGTGCTAGCGCAATTCTGGGGGCGGTGAGGGTCCCGGACAAGGCTGCAGTCCGAAGCTCTGATTTCAAGTAGTTTTCCGGTTCAGGTTTCAGGCGTAAATTCAGGTACCGGTTTTTCGACATTTAGACAATAGGACGTGAACACCGGAGGATACCAGTTACCAGGTCCCAACAATGTGTCGGTTATTGCCTCCAACAGTTCTTACTTTCGTCTCCCGAAAGCGTCCCACTTGGCCTGCAGCAGATCCTCGAGTAGACCGTCTAACAGGTTCAGGTGCTCATCGCTGTCCTACAACGACTATCAAGTAAATTTCGGTTGTTCTTTTGAAACAATTTCGCCTCAGAAACCCACTCCGTAGACAACGAGCGACAGCGCAGAATCTTCGTTGAGCTCGCCCGTCGTCTGGTTGATCGTGTCGATGTTCGCCAGTGGGTACGAGACGCTGCTTGCGTCTCCGTAGACCCATACGATGTTGCTCTCCAGCTTCAGGATCTCCTCGAACATCTGCGGATCGATAAACACAATATTCCTTGGCATGCGTAGAGAGTACCGTTTTCTTGGCCAGCTTTCCAGCCAGTGTGAGAGGCGTGAGGTTCTGCCGGTTCATGATCTGCAGCTTCGCGCCGTCCTTGTACGCATACTTTAGCATGTTCTACAAAGTAAAATAGCTTGTTAATATCCCCCGCAGGTATCATTTTAAACACATTTAAACCCTCCGAACCAACCAATAATTAACACGTTCTTAACCAACCTGAAGGACGGCAAGGATGATCTTACATCTAAGAATTTTCCGCTCAGAATGAAACTGCGTATTATATGCCGTCGGCCCAAAAAAAACCTACGACGCTGCTTACGAAAGGCGCTTGCACGTTTATTATGCGCGATTTGGCGCATAGGAGTTCACGGAGAGCATGTTGAAGCGTGCAAATGAATTTTTTTTGGTTCCTTTGGACTATGTAGGCGTATAAATCAGTTTTGTTCAAAAATGAGCACCTTCCGCATGACTTACGAGTTTCTCGTGAATCACCGCCATGTGGAGCACTGTGTTTCCGTTGGTGTCCTGCAGGTTCGGATTCGCTTGCTTGGCACGCAGGAGGCGGTAGCAATCGAACTGCTCCATGCAAGATGCGAATGCAAGCGGATACTCTCCGAAGTATAAACGGCTAAAGCATTAAGTGTTGCCAAAACAAAATCATGAATAAAAGTGTGTCGTAGCAAAAGTAATTCGTAGTAAAACATAAAACTACGAAATTAATGTGAAAGCAAGAGCACGTTTCCTTGCTACGTCATGCATACCCGGTGTAGTTGGTTTCGACACCAAGCTCCACGTATTCGTGCTCCAGCGAATCCGCCCGACCGTCCTTTTGGTCATCGGGACAGAAGAATGCGCCGTAGCAGCGTTGGTTCACGTTCGCGCCTTGCTTGAGCAGGAAAGCCACCATCCTCGGGTCCTCGTTGATAATCGCTTGATGAAGCGGCGAGAGCCCTATGGTCATCTGATACTTCATTATCTACCGATATAGCTACCATAGTAGTCTTCTGAGAGGAACACGTCGTTGGCCAGCTTCGGGTACGCTTTTACGAGCTTCTCGGCAAGCGCATTGTGCACAACACCACCCTGCATCAAGCACACGCCAACCAGGTTCTCGCCCATGGTGCCTAGAGGCCAACGATTGGAGACAAAGGTGCTTAGCGAATGAAGTGAGGGTTACCTCGGTCCTCGAGTTTCCATACGATCTCGCGATACTTCGACTCCCCCTTATCGCATTTTGCTCCGTCGAGAAGGTGGATGGCTAAATATTTACCATTCCTCAGGCAACCTTACAGGTGGTACGACTGTACCGCGCTGCCGTACTATCGGTACGGTGTACGATACGAGCCGGTCAGGACGGCACACGGTACATGTAAGGGCCGGCAAGTACAGAGTACGATACGGCTCCAGTTTTATCGATATTTGGCCTTAGCACTGTCCGTACTAGTACCGTACCGTTACGGCCCGTGTCGCCGTACCGTCCCGTAGGGTACGGAGCACGGTACGATTTGTGTCAGTACGGTACGGGGCGGTCCGTGCGCTACGGAGTACGCACTGGTGCCGGTTGCCGATCTTTACAAAAAAACATTTTTCTTGAGACCGCGTCAACGCCACTTACCCTTCTTCAGGTCGCACTGGTTGCTCTCCTGGTTGAACTCGTCCAGGATGTTTAGTCCGCACTTGCCCTTTCCCTTCTTCCGACTGAATGCGCTTAGTCGCTCGTTCCGCTCCTTGTTCCGTCGCTTCACAAGCTCCGCGATAGACTCCAGTTTGCCCTTTCCGCAGTTGTACATGTTGTCCTTGAGCTTCGCCTCGATGTAGCCATCGATCAGCCAGAAGTCCCGGTTTTTCATCGCATGGCGCATGCACCTCGTTAGCTCGCCGGTACCGTGCATGTCGACGAGCTTGTAGATGGGACGATTTTCTTCTCGGCGCATGTCGGCCGCTATGTCGGCATTGACGTCCTAGTTGATTGCCTCCGGTCGGTGAAGTGCTTTCTGCCGCTATGCCATCAGCTGTAAAGCATTCAAGTAGGACATCGTAAAGTCAATGATTAAACAAGTAGGCATCTTTGAGCAGTGTCAGATATCAGACGGGGCAGTACGGACGGTACGGTACGGAGTATGGTACGCGAGAGGCTAGTACTGTACGCAGCACGCTACGGGCCCCGATCAGTACGGTACGGAGCACGTCGAAGAAAGTTGGAGCACAAATACGAAGTTAGTTGTTCCAGATTTAGGCAAGCCACTATGGCATTGAGTATTCTCAGTACCCTGCTTATGCACATGCCACAAGTAGACTTCATGGAATAATCCGGGAGTTACAGCGGATTAAGCTCCATGACTAGCGCCAACTACGAAATCGAGCGCTTCGACAGGTGCTGGAGATTATGCAAACCAGCAACAAACCGGTTCGGACTTACCTGCAAAAGCGGAAGGATTAACTAAATGCACCCAGCGACGTAGCAAGACGACGACTCACTAGACTGCAGCGTGCAGCCTTCGGACGCTTACACTCTGATGGCTGGTTCATATCTTTACAATAAAGTTTTCGCTATCGTATCACATTTGATATCATTCGATAGGCATACAAAACTTCTATAAGAATAGGATGTTTCAGCCAAATTGGTTGACTATAAACACGGCTATGGCCGCCCAACGTCACGAGTCAGTCAGTTCTGACTCCCACTTACATGTGATGATGGGCGGTATGCACGCAAGCACAAACCGGATAAGAAAGGCAATTTGCCAAATCTGTACTAGAAGGGGTTTCAAGGGGGAGAATCCGCATATGGCATCCGT